>JARYGA010006909.1:0-55401 GCA_030545235.1 Helianthus tuberosus
TTCTTCCTTAGTCTGTCTTTCTGCCCCTGTGAAAGCTTTACTTTCGGTTCTTGAACTTTCTGTTCTTGAACTTTACGTTCTTGAACTTTCTGTTCTTTGGGCTTGACAGAGACTGGTATCTTTGCCATTTTCTGAGATTTAGCCCTCAATCTTTCATTCGATCTCCTTAGGCAATCTTTGGCAATGTGACCTTTGATATGACAGTTATAGCATCTCCTCGTCTTATAACTCCAACTCTGGCAGTTAACAGCAATGTGTCCTTGATAACCACATCGGTAACACACTCTGTTATCGTACCAATCACCATTTTTAGTCCAAACATTCAGATCATAGCACTGTTTGGCTTGGTGATAATCCTTGCTCCTCTTGTTTGCTTGATTTGACTTTTGAGCACTGTGGTCCGACCTGCACCACTTATTGCCAAGTATTTTTGAGTTTTCATTTTTCAATTTTTGTGGATTTTTGTTGCGATTGGATGATTGTTCTGATGAACTTTTATTATCTTTTTGAACATTTTTCTCATTTTTAATTTTTTGTTTCTGTTCCACTTTCTTTTTCAAAGGTTTTTTCTTAGAGCATTCTCCCTTTTCAGTCGATCGTGAAACAGTTTCTTGAAATTTTTCTTTTAATTTCAAAAATAAATTCTTTTTGTCAATTTTTTCTTTTTCATCATCAGATTTCTCATCACAATCTTCAACTTTGACATTGTCAAAGTTTGTGACATTGTCACTTATTGGAACTGAATTAATAGGTTTTGGACAAGGAATAGTTGAAGTATTCACAAACACCTTCAACTTTTGTTCCCATTCCTTGATTTTCTTTTGAGCACATTCAGCTTCTTTTTCAAGTCGAATAATCTTTTCAAGATAAGAATTGATTTCAATTTGTTTTTCAAGATTGTTTTTACCAAACATATCTCTCTCATCTTCTAAAATTTTTATTTGACTTTGAAAATCTTTCTCAATTTTTATTTTTTCATTTTCCAAATTGTGTATTTAATTTTTCAAAACATTTTCTAATTTTTTAAGATTTTTGTTTTCTAATGACAAACTCTCTACATTCTTCAAGAGTTTGTCATTTTCAGATGTCAACTTCTCACAATTTTCCAGCAAAGCAAGAATCTGTTTATCATCAGCTTTTGTCTCAACCTTTAAAGCTGAAATATTTTCAACCTGTTTCGTTTCCTCATGAACACTTTCTTCCTCACTCTCTTCTTCTGATGAATGATCAAAGATAGGTGTGTCTTCTGCATCCTCTTTCTTCAACTCTGGTTCAGGATTCACAGATACAGGTTTTTCAGATTCTACTTTCTCAATCTTGACCGATGGAACTTGTTCAATCTTCTCAGCTCTGATCTCTTCTTTAACAATGATTGCCTTTTGATTCTTTCTTTTTGCACCTTGTTTTTCTTTCAACTTTTCAATTTTATCGGCATAAAATAACTTTCCACTACGTTGATCAGATGGAAGTTGTTGTTTAAGAAATTCAAGTTTCCGGATTTCCTCTTCATAATTGTCACTCTCTTCATCAGACGAGTGATCAAAAACCGGAACTTTTTCAACTACTTCTTTTGCTGAGACTATTTCTTCTTCTTTCTTTATCGAAATATACTGCTGAGATTCATAATGCACATATGCCAACAATTCCTCAAAATCCATGTTTTCGGCAACAAGATTCTCAAAAATAACTTTTCAAACAAAAATGTTTAGTTTAAACGGAATAATGAGTTCAAACTAGATCTACTTTCAAACGGAACACTTTTTTCAAACGGTATGTCACTTTCAAACTTGACGTCACTTTCAAACGTGATGTCACTTTCAAACTTGATGTCACTTTCAAACTAGAACCACTTTCAAACAAAAGCCAGTTTCAAACTTGAAGCCAATTTCAAACTGGAAGCCAATTTCAAACGGTAGGGTGCCAATTTCAAACTGTCAGGTGCAATTTCAAACAATAAGGTGACAGTTTCAAATGGTAGGGTGCTGGCAGTTTCAAACGGTCAGCAGTTTTCAAGTCATTTTTACCACTTTTACTTCGAATTTTAAGCTGAAACTTTCAAGGGTTTGTTAAAACACAATTACGCACACATTGTGAAAGTTTTAGCCGATTTTAACCGTGAAAAGTATCAATTTTGTGAAAGAAGGTGTAGAAAATCAGAATTTGCTAGCGAAAATGAGCTAAACGGTAAGAACTCTTCCTCCTGAGCTCTGATACCACATGTAGGATCGTGAAACGACCTAACGAGTCGATCAGAAGAGTGCTCAGACCGAATCAGAGGCGGAATTCATTGATTCGGTCTTCGTTTAGCTTGGATTCACTATTAAATGTCTTGTTTATTGATCTTGAACACTTTACAGTACAGAGACACCTCGACAGAGCTTCGCTGTCGGAAATCAGAATGTTACAAATGAGAAAGTTTGAAGCCTATTTATAGGACAAGACCCTCTAGTTTGAAAGTGGCATGTGAAGGGACCCTCTAGTTTGAAGGTGACACAGCCTGCTTCAAACTAGACCCTCTCCAAACTAGACCCTGTTCAAACTAGACCCTGCTCAAACTAGCAGGACACTCTCAAACTAGACCTCTTCAAACTAGCAGGTCCTTCAAACTAGCAGCCTTCAAACTTTCAGTCCGAGACTCGATATAAGACGAAGTCGACAGATGTAATGCACCAACAGAGACCACCCATACTTCTGTTTGATTTATCATTTAAACATTTCTGATGCAACTACGAATCAAGACAATGCTACACCAGATTCACTTGTATTCCATTCGGTGTATCTCCACTATTCAAAAATGTCGACACACTAAACCTTACCAGACATTTATTCAAGAGTTGACAGATCATTTTACTATTACGTTGAGTTGTTGCTTTGGAGTTCATATAGCGGATGCTATGATTTGTGAAAACCCGTTTGCATATTGTAACCAATCGTTTAAAAGAATCTTATTAGTCAAAACTCCACTTTTGTGGAACCCCTGCTAGCTGGTTTACACTAGATTATACGTCAAGTACGTTTGTACCATTGACATCCAATGCTAGAAGCACACACCTTTCAACCCTAGGATTCGGGTTGATATATATTCTAGGACTCAGCTAATGTGAGTAAGGTCTGTTTCGATTTAATGATTATCTACTTCGATATTATCCATATACATACGTGTGTGACTTAACCATAAGTAGTAGGGTAGTACAAATTTCGAGGACGAAATTTATTTAACGGGGGGAGAATGTGACAACCCTCACCAAACCAGGTATCCGTACGACTTAATTAATAATTAATCACTGCTTAATTACTGTGCTTACTTGAATTTGTGGATAAACTGCTACTTGAATGCTGATACATGTACTTACTTGCATCATACTTTACTTGCTGTCACTCCATGTTTTGCTTACAGCACCTTTGTGACAACCTTGATGCACCAAACGCACAGTAGCACAATGAACGGATAACCTATTAAACGTGCTGTTATAGCCAGCACCAGGCAGGTACTGCCTCTAAGGCCTGTAAGAGCCTGGGATAGTTTGCTACACTAGTGGTGAGTGTAGGAATATAAGGGTTGTAGAACTGCGTCACTAGGAATGAGATACAGTGACCGGATGTGCCTAAAACGTACTCTAGGTACAAAATTCAGCATTTGGTTAACTAATGAAGTGCCAGAACATGAAGAAAAATATTACTAGACACTTTCCAAAGTGTCAGGAATAAGTTGTGTCACTAAAAATAATTATAACAACACTTTAAAGCTTGTTTAACGCTTTAACGGATTACTATCCAACCGAACAACCGGACTATACCCGAAACATGAAAATATTGTTAATAACATTATTTATTCTTTTCTGAGCCAGTTAGGGTCCCTGAATACCCTAACACCCACTGTAAAGCACAACACACTACTAACCGGGTTAATCACTTAACTAACCTAGATTAACCTAACTATTAACTAACTAGATGGTTGGATTTGAACTAGGGACCCCCCCCCCCCCTAACCAAACCGTCCCCTAGGAGGGACACCCTTGTCCTATTTGTTGATTATAATAATCCATATGTCTAATATCAAGTAGACATAAAATCCCTTGGACAATTAACTTGAAAATTGTCTATAAGATCTACACTTAACACATTATCTCAAACTCAACAACACAACACTCTCTCTCTCTCAAGAACTCTCGGCCGAACACCCCCTCTACCATCCATCCATTTTCGATTTTTGATCATCACATTCCAAGATCATTCAAGCGTTAAGGATCACGTATAAGGAAGCTTGGGGCATTCGGAACGCGAAGGACCTCACTCTATTGCTTTTATCCTCTCATTTTGCGCATAGATTCTTCCCTAGCCTCGAGCTAGTAGTAAGTTGCTATAATCACCCTCTCGGACTATTTTGAAGTGGTTCATTTGATATGTAACGGTTAAAAGTCGCAAACATGCAAGATGAAGCATAAAAGTCTACTAAAAACACTAAAAGTGATGGTTAAAAGCTCATATGTTGTGTAAAACTTGTAGTAATTGATTTGTGTAGTTATTTGGACCCGATCTATGTTGTGGTAGCTCGGATCATCGTTTAACCCGGATTGGTCATGATCTTGGATCATGACATAAGGTTGTTTTGGAAGTAACAAGGGTTAAAGGATGAAACTCTACCACACGCGAATCATGAACTTGTATAAAAGCAATTTTGCTTGTGAAATAGTTTTTAAAACTAGTAGATCTACGTATCTACAAGCGGTATTTTCGAAGAACCAAGTATCAAAGAAATCATGTTTTCTAAAGACGGATCTTTCATAAACAAGAGTGATTTTAGCAAACACACAAGTGTGTAAATACTTGTGTAACACTAAGTTTCGACAAAATAACTATTTTTGTAAAAGATGACGAGAAGTTGTAAAAATGGAATTTCTTTAAAAACGGGGTTTTTACGAAACCGGATTGATTTATATAAAGATCCACTAAAAGTAATGGAATTTACTTTATGTTCTTGGATAAAACGCAAGTTCATGTAATTTATGCGTTATACATATTTATTTACTAGTTTGTTGCGTTGAATATTGTTTTGGTTAAATAAGAAAAATGGTTGATTTGATTTATAAAAGAAAATGATACGCTTGAAAGCGTGGACACCTCCAGTTACAGAGGAAACTCTGGCGAAATTTTTCTAAAATCCTAACACTTAGAATTATTTTCACTATAAGTGTTAGAAATACTTTTCGACATGTTTTCAAAATATAAGTTTCGCCACGACTATATTTACAAAACATCGGAGGTGGGATTTCACAAAATAAAACTTGGTAAATATATATTTAGTATATATTTTTCACTTGATATGTGTTTATGATTATTTTGCGAAAATACTAGCATTATTTTTAGGGTAAAAATAATACTATCGAATGTTAATGGATCCAAAATAATACGAACGTCTCTACGATAAATATATAAGTTACACCGGTAATTATTATTACCACTCGATCGTTAAAACGTAACTTACACATTTTAAGAAAATATGACTTAACGCGTATTTTGTCAAGGTATTATTTTGGGAAAATTATGTAATAGAAAATATAATATTTTTGAGAAGAATATTTATATTTTGGGAGTTAGAAATAAAATATATTTTAAGTAAGACTTAATAATATATTTCGAACACACATGTATTAAATCCCCCATCCTTGGGAAGGAAAATGACTACCAAGTATATACAGAATGTAAACACGAAATAGTTGCCTAACTATTTCCCAAAAACTTAAACCTTAAAGCTAAGGCACGGCCGTCCGTCTAATAGAGTTAGTACGTGTAGGTCGTCACACAGCTGCTTGATTTGGAGGTATACTTGGTAGAGACGCACCACTGTGAGTTCATGTCCCCCTTTTCTCTTAACTGTTTTCAGTTTTATACTTCGGGGGTGAAATACATGTTACATACTGCTACGGACAATTACGAATGGTATGGTCAGCTAAAGAAGGAACTGTTAGGTTATGTGATTGGGTAGGTGAAATCTTAAGAACATTAGTCCTCGTAGTACGATCGAGGGATACACGTGATAGGCCTATTTGAGCATAACAAACCCCACCCATGCGCCCTAAGGTTGGACCATGTGGTGACCTTGTCTTAACACCACCCATGCGCCCTCAGGTTGGACCAAGTGGTGACCTTGTCGTAACACCACCCATGCGCCCTCAGGTTGGACCATGTGGTGACCTTGTCCTATCCCCTCCCATGCGCCCGCAGGTTGGACCATGTGGTTACACATTAACTGATATGTTTCCTTATTTGCTTTCATACCAGAGTTTACAAAACATTCATACTTACAATGATTATAAAGGTTTATTCGCGCGCACATACTAAACACATGAACTCGCTCAACAATTTTTGTTGATTTTTCCAACTTACATGTATTTCAGGGAACTAAGGATTCTGGCACGGTATGCTTCGTTTTCCCGCTGCATAAGAGTTTCGAGGTCATCCAAGTTTAGGGGATGTGACTTTTACCTGGACGAGTCACAATCCTTAAACTGCGCTTATTTCGTGTTGATATTTGTGTCTTCCGAACAATGTTTTATGTTATCAGGTTGTAGTTTCCGTTGCATGTGTCAACGCCTTAAGTCAATGTTGTGTTACTTATGTTTTAAGACTTAAATCAATGGATGATCTTGCATGATTTTATTTTCATATAGCTTTGTTATGATTAAGCTATGGTATTAAGAAGTCACACCAAATTAACCACGCTTTCGCAAAGCCAGGGTGTGACAGTAGTCTAGACTCGAGAGAGAATCCAAGTTCGCTACAACCGAAGCTCTGATACCAAACTGTCACACCCTGACTTTTACGGAAGCGTGATTATGTGTGACTTGCTTAATATCATTGCATTCAATCATAACAACAACTATATGATAAAACAAAAGATGATCATCCATTTAATAAGTTTAAAATAGTAATAACATCATTTTCTTGAAACCAAATACAACTTCAAATTCGAGTAAAAACCATGCAACCTATTTTTAGAGTTCACAAGGACTCGACAAAAGACATTAAATAAAACCAGACTTTGAAAGATGTGTCTTATCTAGGATAAGACACCCAATCCAAATCCTCAGACACCGGATGACACCTTTTATTCTCAACCTCACTTCAAACATCCAAACGCCCGCCAGATCCATACTTAATTCCCTAAAATACATGTAGTTTAAAAATATCAACAAAAGTTGAGCGAGTTCATGTGTTTGTTTGTGTGTATGAATAAACCTTTGTAATCATTGAAAGTATGTATGTATGTTTGTAAATCCCGGTATGAAAGCAACAAGGAAAACAGATCATTAATGGTTTGCAAGGCCATTAATATGTGTGACGTGATGCAGGAAGGCTCAAACCTAGCAGACTTTGCATCGGGCTTCCAGCTGTAAGACATAGTCATTCCATGGGCCAAACCCTGGTCCAACATGGGCGGGGCTCGCTACACCCAAATAGATCTATCACTCATGTCCCTCGGTCCTACAACAAGAATTAATGGTCATAAGCGTTATACCACCACTCACATGATCTAGCAGTACCCTTCCTTAGCTAACCATACCAAATAATAACGTTTGTAAACAGTTTGTAACATGTACTTCACCCCCGAAGTTATAAAACTGAAAACAGTTAAGAGAAAAGGGGGACATGAACTCACAGTCTTGTGTTCTTTGTAATCACCGTAACTCAAAGCTTTGCCTGGCGTACACGACTACCTACAACGTACTAAGGTCTATTAGACGAGCGGGTCGTGCCTTGATTTAGTACTAATTAGTGTCTTTGAGTTACATTTCTTAGTGTCTTCATTATTATTCCAAGTAATATAATTATTTGTTAAAATAATAAATATTTTAACTTAAATTATATTTATTAATTTTTTTTAATAATTGTTAAAACAATATAATTTAACTTGATACTTCTCAAGTATTTATACATGTATTTCCTTCCCAATGATGGGTGTATTTGTATTCGTATTCTTATATTTGTATATTTTTCCATGTATTTGTGTCGTATTCCGATGTGTATTTATGCGTGCGAAATACGTATTTCTTGCAATTATTAAGTATCCTTATACTTAATGTTATATCAACTTTTCGAGAATAATATCTCTACAAAAAATACATTAATATATATTTCCAAAATATATATTTTGAGGAATATTACTTAGAAAAATTAATTATAATTTTTCCTTTGGCACAAATAATTGTATTCTTATGTAAGTTTCAAAAATAATATATTTTCAAGTCCATCTTAGAAAATATATATATATATAAATCTATTTTTCTCCCCAAAAATAATGTATTTAGTTTTTGTGTGAGAAAATATATGTTTCTTCCAAAAATAATATATTTCATATTTATTTGAGAAAGTACATTTCTTGCAAAGATAGTATACCTTCTAATAATTCCAAGAAAATATATATTTTTATTCACCCAAAATAATATATTTTCTTCTTGTCAAAATATGATATAAACTTGTAATACTTGTGAAAATCATATTTTCATTCACTTGGTGTCCAAAATATTATTTATCAAATTATACTCATGAATAATATTTCCAGAATATTTTGTACGTTATATTCCTTGTTCGATTTCACCAATATTTTGGGTATTCTTTGTATATTTATCCCTTAGGATTTTGGTAATATTTTGGATTGAAATTTCTTGGTATTTTGATGAGTTATATTATTTCAAGTCCTAAAATAATATAACTAATACATGTAATATACAAATAATCACACACATGGTGCCTTCTAAATATATATTTCCTAAATACATATTTAGTCAATTTTATTTATAAAAACCAACATCCAATGTTTGTAATTTTTGCAACAAAAATTATGGCAAACTTTATGCAAAAATCCATAGTTTGAAACATACTCACAAATATTTGTTTAGAAATATTTTTCTAAGTGATAAATTTTTAGAAAAATTTTGCCATAGTTTCCCCTAAAAAATGGAGGTTTCCATACCTTGAAGGTATATCATTTTCTTTTGTAAATCAACATAATCATTCAACAATCAATAATAAACAATCTTTACTTACCAATTTTGCCAAAAACAAGCATAATCTACCACTTCATGAACTTTAAAATTCATAAAAATTTGTTGTAACTTACTAGTGTATTTAGTAAGTCTTGTTACCCTTTAAAGTGTGGTTGATTCTTTAAAAACATCATTTTTAAAGAATTTAAATCTTTACAACTTGTAATCATATTTCCTAAAAATCTTTCTTCATGGATTTTTCTTGTTACACAAATGTTTCTACACTTGTTTAACCCTTAAAAATGAGGTTTATTTATGTAAGTACCAAGATTAAGTAAGACTTGTATTTTTAACTTGGCTTCTTGAAAAATCATTCTTGAAATCTTTAGATTTACAAGACTTTTAAACTTACTTTGTTCATCACTTAACAAGTAAATAATTTATTCATTCAAGTTCATGACCTTCTAGAGGATGATCCATTAATCTATAACACTTTCATCCTCTCATCTTGCTAGATTATGTTTTTAATCATGATCTAGCAAGATCATATGATGATCTACATCATTTTCACAAGTAAACAACAATCAACAAGTAAATCAACACATATACATCAAGATTTCTTCATGATTTAACCTTATGTTCAAGTTTCATTCTCTTGATTCTTAGTGTTCTTCAAGTTAATCATCATGTATCATTCTTTACCCACTTAGATGAGATGTAAAATGGAGTGTATGATGGTCTTACCACTAGCTCAAGGCTAGGGATGATCAAGAGAATAAAAGAGATGGATAATAGCAAATAGAGAAGGTCCTTGAACTTCCGAAAGCTCCTAGCTTCCTTATGCAACCTCTAACACCTTTGTATATGCTGGAACTAGTTGAGATGATTGAATGAAGGTGATGATGGTGGGTTTGGTTTCAGCCAAGAATAACGCAAGGGATAGGAGAAAGAAGTGTGTGTTTAGTGTGAATGATGAAATGAGATGTTAGTTGCTTAAGGGTATTCTTATAACACACAATTTCTCATTTTCCTTTGTGTAATGTGTTCATAAAGCACCAACATAATCTAATATAAAATTGAAACAAAATCACAATGTGGGGGCCATGTATGGGCCGTCCCATAGGTGGGGGGGGAGTAGTAGGCTAGGTTTAACCAATTAAGTTAGTTATTAGTTGAAATTCAAGTATTCGATTAAGGATCTAGTTATTAGATATTTATATAGTGTGTTATGATGTTCGGGGACCATAACTAGCTTGGTAATGATAAAACAGTATTTCTAGTGTAAATTTGGTGTTTCGGGTAGTGTCCGGTTGTTCGGTTGGTTACCGGTTCGTTAAGGTGCTAAAGTATACAGTTTAGTGTGCTTTGTGTACCCTTTTATGATAGTTTTGATTCCCGACACTTAGGAAAGCATTCATGACCATTTAACCACATTTCTGCATAATATTAGAGTGTTAAAATGCTGACTTTGTTGATTTTCTGCAGAATTCTGCAGTTTATGTGAGTTTTAGGCACTTTCCGGCACTTAAACTATCTCTAGGAAGACAGTTTCATGATCCTTACTTTCCTACACACTATACTAGTGTTGTACTTGGTTTCTGGCTCATTCTGTGTCTCAATACCTTGTCTGTCTATGTACTGAACTCCGTCAACATTTTTCTGATTTGTCTGATAATTGTGCTAACTGTGTTTCATGCATCATTTGAGTCAAATAAGCTCTTATGCAATAATGATATATCATTTGCAATATGTGATGCACATGTATGTATAAAGCAGTTCAAGTCATTAGTTGTAATTTAGCACAATCATTAAGCACTAATCATTGTTTAATAGTTGTACGGATACCTGGAATTTTGACAGTTGTCACATTGAGACAACGGTAAACTCATCAGTGTACAGCCGATCTGATCGGGTGGGAATCCACCAGTCTGTTCAGTTGCCCGTTCGTGACGGTGTTTATGTCAGAATTCATACTCTGATCATCTTCTCCGGCAACAATCCTTCTCCAAACCAACTCCAGACTAATTGTCAAGTCTACAGTCCGTTTAAACCAGATCTCACCGTTTTGGGTAAAAGTCTTAAGAAAAGATGAAGATAAACATAAGTTTTAGTTGAAAAGTATGGGTTTAGTAAAGATTTAGTGTAAAAACACATGAAATTCCTTAGATCTGAGCTAGATCTTGAACGAAATGACATCACTCAACAGTTTGTACAACTGCCATGGTGACGTCTCCCTCAAGAGCTCAAATCTCAGAGATTTCATAGTGGAAAGTGGGATTTCGATAGAGAATCACGTAGAGAATAGTGTATAGATCAAAGATGTACAAGAATCTAGTGTAAAACGTACCGAAATCGGCGAGAAATGGAAGAAAAGAGGAGTGCGTGCGTCTGGATCGAGTGAGGTTGTTACATCATTAACACCAAAGTTTCCATAGTTTCCGCCAATGACAAGACTCCAGTCCCTCGTTCAACCAAGTCTCAAGTTTCACGAGCCTCAAGAGTCAAGCACCAAAGTATCAAGTCTCATAGAATCATAGTATCATAGAATCATAGTCTCATAGCATCATAGAATCATAGTCTCATAGCATCATAGAATCATAGTCTCATAGCATCATAGAATCATAGTCTCATAGTCTCATAGTATCTTAGAATCATAGTCTCATAGAATCATAGCATAAGTTTCACCAAGTATCAACAGTATCAAGTATCACATAGTTTAGGGACTAAAAGTGTCAAATAAGTAAAAGTATAGGGACGCAGGCGTTACATGTACATCCGTACGGATGTAGCCACATACGCACGGATGAGCACATCCGTACGGAAGTAACCTAGGTCCGCACGATGGTAGACTAGTGTAGTATAAATACTCATGAGGACTTAGTGTTTGGTAGATTTTGGTGAACTAACGGCGAAGCTCTGTCGGATTGTTTTCTCGATTGTCACTATTGACAAATTAAGGAAAACATTGAGAAATTAACTAATCTTGTTATGTCACATATTCAAATTGGATTCCGCACATATTGACTAGGTTATATATATTACCTAAGATAAACGACTATGGAGAACGGTCCTCACAATCGATGAATTACTTTGAGCTAAAGTATCAACGTGTTAAGGAGTATTTCTTCGAGCGTTAGAAGTTTTTGAAGTTATGAAGATTTTGAAGACCGATCGAGACTGCGACAACATCCAAGGGGGAGTTTGTTGATACACAATGTTTGCTACCTACGTTATCGAGTCATGTCATTTAATAGGTTCACAATGTTAGATTATTTAGTTGTATGTTTTGAAAATACATCCGTACGGATGTAGTCACTTCCGCATGGATGTACACGTCCGCATGGATGAACACATCCGTACGGAGGTAACCTAGGTCTGCATGAAGGTAATCTGTTCTAGTATAAATAGTCGTGTGGACCAAGTGTTTGGTAGATTTTGTTGAACTAACGGAGAAGCTTTGTCGAATTGATTTCTTGGCCGTAGCAGTTAACAAATTAATGAAATCATTGAAAATTTAACTAATCATGTTATGTCGGCTAATTGTAATGGATTCCACACATGATGACAAGGTTATAGATGTCATCTGAGCTAAACGTCTATGGAAAACGGTCCTCACAGAGCATCTTCATTGTCCCATCTTCGCCCGTAAATGGCTACACGAATTGAATTGCTTAAAGGTGAAGGTTGATTTGGGAGGGTCAACCTTAGAGCCAACCAAGACATTAGGAGAGTCGGTGTTATTCGGGGAGTTGGTGGCGTTGACCTTGCTAATTATGTCGGGTATAACCTTGGCCATTTGCTTAACTATGAGCTTCATCATCTCGTTTTTTGACATCGTTTCGGAACTCGACTTAGAGCTTTTCTTGGAACTCTTCTTGGAGTTGAAAGATTGGCTAGAAGACATCAATAAGATTGAAATAAGGAAGGGATGAAAATTGATCATAAAGTGTTTGAATATAAAGTTTCGTTTGCATGAATAAGCATAGTAGTATTCCAAGTAGCACGTAGGTCTCACATAATTCACCTAGCATAGCACGTTTTCACTTTGTATAATGATAAATAAAGATGATAAGAATTGTAAATTTAGTTTGTTCTCAAATAATTGTATTGTTTTAGATTGCAAGTAACGTGAGATTCCTGTCTTCGGTTTTGAAATGAACGAGGTATCAAGTATAAAAATGCAATAAAATGGATATAACATAAAAGAGGTTCAACGTAAAACTTGCAGTGTCTCGGAACGAAACAAAAACTATTCTAAAGTGGTCGAAAATTCCTTTGAGTTTGGGAATCATGCTTTAGCCTAATAAGTAAAATACTCTCACTGAAAATTTCGGTTAACGGTATCACCCTTCAAGTTACTACATGTCCCAAGTCAAACGAAAAATTAGAGACTTTGGCGAGATTGAAAATCGAGAAGTTCGACTAGTTGTCAAGATGCGGGTTTCACCCCTAAGTTGAGAACTTCGCACCCTAAGTGCGGTTGGTACTTACCGATCGAGTATAAGAAATAAATTCCGACTCTTTGGTAAGGGTCCACTGGAGTAAGAATATGAAATTCTCCATCAAAGTGTGGATATCACACCTAGCTTGATGGTACAATTTCATGAAAAATCAATAATCACGGATTGAGGGATTACACCAAAATGGAGGGTTTTCACGCCTATTTTGGTGAGATCGTCTCGTTTGTGAAATAAGAGTGTTTTCATGTGTGTATTGTATTTACCTTAGGAAAGGTATGTATAATTTATGACAAAAGATAAGATAGGAAGCGAAATAGGAAGAATTCAAGTATTTAAAGCATGTAAATCAAGAGTGGTCAAGTATGGGTACCTAAACTATAGAATAGGTGAAGTCATGACAATTTTTCCTAATTCCCTATAGTTATGGCTTTGATACCAATCTTTCGCACCCCAACCGATGGTAGAAACATCGGAGTGAGACGAAAACAAGATTGCAAGAGACTTCATAACGACTATTTGTAACAAGTATTTAATAATCAATATTTCATTTCATTTCTAAGTCGGGAATAGAAATTTTGGAAACAAAGTACAACAATTGTAACAACGAAACAAAGTACAATACGTAAACAAAATTTAAAGTGCGTTTCTAGTCTTCCTACTAGATTTCTTTCAACGTAACATCATCAAGTTCCTGCAATACATATTAAAGTACATGTCAACACATAAAGTATTGGCGAGCAAACAAGTTAGAATTACTAGGATAAGTATAAAACGGTTTAAATGAATCCACATAGCATAACCATAATCTTAGACTTATCATAACAACACTAGCATGCAACTTATAATTGTCAACCCAAACTTTCCCGCTAGCGTAATCTTTTGTCGCCACGACATGACCGTTTTTGTATGACTTAACATGACCTCAAGAATATGGGCGGTGTGATACTCCTATAGCGCTATACATGTTAATGGAGGCTTGTACGAAGTTAATGGCAAAGTATGGAGCATGTAAGAATTCTATCATGTATGAGTTTCTAGCATCACGTATTAAGCATGTATATTGGATTGTTTGTTTGTGTCAAGCATGTTTGTAAGTGATTTTGTGAGTTAATAAGTCATAAGTATTGCGCCCAAAAGTGTCGAAAAATAAAAAAAGCGGGTCATGTACACTCAGGGTTTGCAAAGCTTTCCATGTAACGTGAATTGACGAGTCGTTGAGGGTGGAGCACCAAAGTTACCCTACATTGGGGAAACAAAAGTGTATAAGTATGTGGAGTTCGTAGAGAGTTGGATTCGGAATTAATATGAAAAGTATACATGCATGAAAGTATATCTTGTCTAGATACTCGTTTTTGGACACTAAGTTTTCATGTGTTTTCATGGGTCCTAACTTGCCCATTAGAATCACAAACGAGGAGTCTAGAAATGAAGATAATCTAACCTAAGTCCTTGACATCTAACCATAATCCGGTTAGTATCAAGAACTCGATTATTAAGTATATATATTATATATTATATAATATAAGTTATAATGTAGTCCATCATGATGTAAGTCAAGCATGGAGGTAGGAATATTTCCATCCATTAAACCTCATTGTATGATTAACCAAAGCACAAACCCATCAACTTAGTTGATGACTTCGGTTGGTCATGAATATATGATTAAATTAACTAGCTAGCAAACTAAAACAAATAAGTGAGCAAAATAGATGTGTACATCTCGATCATGGTAAGTGTTCGAGGACGTGATGTAGCCTTGTCACTTTGTGGAAGTTGTTTTGTACCAAAATATACAATTGAGGTGGTGGACAAGTTTGGAGAGCCAGGGCTACCATGGTTCACACATTAGTCATACACAAGTCTTCCAACATTGAAAGTTGGAAGCTTGGATGGTTTCAACACTTAGAACATTTTGGGCAGAATCTTAAAGGGATTTTAAGCTTGTTTCTTGGTGGAAATCAACCACAACATAAACCCATAACTAGAAGCTTAGTTGGGAGCATGGTAGGCATAAGATTTCACCAAGTTTTATTCAAAATGTACAAGAAACAGGAACATAAATCAAAGCAGAATTTAAACACTACTTTGGACCTCAAATATGGTGAGGTTCGACCTTAGGTTGCCACGGCAAACTTGTGAAAACCTTCCTAGAGGTTATCCAAGTAGTTTAGTAGAAGAAAGCATGAAGAAATAAGAAGAAAAGTGAGTGAAAACTCAGTTAGAACACTTGGAACTTTGTGCCAAGAACTTGAAGATTAGAGAAAATTAGAGAGTTTGGGAGTGTTTAAGGTGTTTGGAAAGTGTTTAGGATTGTATGGAGGCTCCTATTTATAAGATGGGATTAGGTTTTAGGTAGTTAATGAAGTTGGAAGTGGTTGGGAGTTGGAAAAAAAGGTGAAAATAGGTGAAAAACGCTGCTTTTACTGAATTCTGCCCGAATCACGTACCCAACTCACCTTTACGCGGATGAGTGGTTCGCGCGAAGGAGATCTTTGTGAGTGGGTTGGTTCGCGTGAAAGGGTCCTTCATGCGAGTGAGGGTGGTCCGTACGAGGGAGAGTGATTTGTGTGGAATGAGTGGTTTGCACAAGAGGTTATCCACACGAGAGGTTATGTTGGGTTAGGTTGTGCCGTTTTCTCGTATTTTAGTCGGTTTTTAGTAGTTCAAGCATATTAAAGTAACGTATGTGATAACCCGCAACTTCAGGTTACTACTTTAACCTAACCACAATTAATTAAATCATACATTCATAGTACTGCATTTAACTAGGGTTAGTTAAATGAGTCTACGTTAATAATTCTGGGAATTACCGGAACACATACATGATAACTCTCGAACATTGACAACTGACGCAAATAATAATTATAAACGGAAAGTTTATACGAAACTTATGTGTTGCATGACAAATACGTGAACTGTATGCTTTAATTGTAAATTACATGGGTTTGTGTGTAAAGGTTGCATAATTAGGGGTGCTTTATGAATAAGTTAGAAACTCTAAATAACTACCCAAACCCTAAACACACCTATAATCTCACTATACGGCATAAACCATTCTATTATCATTCCCTAATCCTTCTTCAATCATCCTTGGCTTCACAAAGTTCACACACGTCAATTCCTGATCTTCAATTCATCTAGATTCAACCAGAGGTTAGTGTTTATGATTACATGTTATGTTGTTAATCTTGTTCTTGATTCATACAAACCCTAGACATCCAAACAATTTGTGTTTTGCTTTGTGATTGATGAACATGTGATAATTGTTGTGGACAAATGATTGTGCAATGGTTGTTTGATGATTGTAGTTTGATAACACTGATTGATTCATTGATTTGATGCCGGACATGATTGATTTCTATGCATTTGGGATTTTCTGTTTGTGAAAACTTTGGGAAGGAAAGGGATTTTGGAAGTGTCAGACTTTGTGAAGTCACAAAGTGTCGGTATTTGTGATTCTATAAAATGCCCGTACTTGTGGTTTGGCACCTTGTCCGCATTTGTGACTTAAAACCAATCCACACTTGTGTAGTTATATTAGTCCGCACATACTAGTCCTCATTGATGTCCGTACTTAATTGGATTCCATGTCCGCACTTAGTATAAGTTATAAGGTCCGCGCTTAATATATTGAATCATGTCCGCACTTAATAACGTACCGTCCGCACATGTGGAGTTGAAGGGTCCGCACTTGTGAGTTATTTAAAGGAGTCCGCACTTATGGCTTCACAAGAGGTCCGAACTTGTTTGTGGTGTAGGTGGTCTGAACTTATTCCTTAATCTATAGTCCGCACATGTAGTTATACAAATGGCCGAACTTAGATCAAATATAACCTGTCCATCCGCACTTAAGGTTACAACTGATCCGCACATAAAGCCTTTAAGCTGTCCGCATTTGTGGAGGTTGCATGTAGTCCACACATATTACTTAGTTAACTAGTCCGCACAAGTGAATGAACATATACCTTTTCTTTTTTTTAACTAGTCAGACCTTGTTCTCCTAATGTTGTTCGCATATATAATATAAATTGCACGAGGTTTCTTCGTCAGACTTTAATATGTGAATGGTAATGTATATGGTCCGACTTTGTGGCATGAATATCAATTAATTCTGTTTCCATAAAGTATTGATGGATGGGTATTGTATGCATGTGTTAATTAATAAAAAAAAAAGCAAACATCCACTTAATGATCAGTTTATGTAAAGTGAATAGTCAGAATTTGTTAATTTAAAAGATGCTCACATTTAATTGTTTTAAAGGTATGCGAATATGGTGGATTGATGAACTGTCCGAATATGTTAAAATGGGAATTAGTGGGCCGAGTGTAATTAATATTTATAGAGGTCCATACTAGCTGGAATATTAGGCTAGTGGGTATGGGGATGGTCCATCCTTGGAGGATGATCCGCCACGTAGGCGTCACGTCATAGTCCACCCAAGGATGGTCCATCCTCCATAACTAGAGGGTATGTGAGGATGGTCCTAGTCATAGTCCTCCCCACCACTTTTACGTTTTTTTTTTAATCTTCTACTTTTTTTTTAATCTTCTACCTTTTTTTAACATTTAACAAATAAACTAACCAAAAAATTATCATTAATATTAAAAGACATTACATAAAAAAAACATACACTTAATAAAAAAAACATAAACTTAATAAAAAAAAACATAGAGTTAAATAATTTGATGTTTTTTCATGATGTCGTCTTGTAGTTTTTTCAACATCGAACGTTTCGGCTCGGGATACTCATCGACATTCATCGTTATCATTTCCCATTCCTTGAGACGAATTTTTTCATCGAAAATTCGGATTTTCTCATTCGACAATCGGACCTTCTCGCGTAACTTTTCTTCCGCTACACGATTTTTTTCTTCGACGGCCCGCTCCTTCGGCTTCGTCTTTTGGGCCGAGACTTCGTTGTACATTTTTAAGTGTTCTATAAACTCTTCCATCTTCGGGTCCACCTTTTCCTTTTCTTTCCCCTTGGCCTGATGGGATTTAACATGTTTATCAAAGCAATTTCATCCATATGAAATAAAAACGCAGCGGAAATAATGTTTAAAACATGTTACTTTTATAAGATATAAAACCATTTATATGCAAAATCCCAAAACCCGGATCCATATATGAGATGTATACTATCAAACACAACCATAGGATGTTTAGAAAACTACCTTCTTGAAGTACAAGGATGATGAAACGGATTGTCACACCCCGACCGCGTAAAACAACAAATCGCGGCGGAAACATCGGGGCGTGTTGCAACAGAATTAATGTTTCATAACCATGGATACCAAAGAGTGTTTCGTTTTATTAAACATTGAATAATTACATCGTCTTGAAATCTAAATACACAATTTAAACATAGTCTATCATTGTTATTGAGTCACTAAGGCCTCGTCCAATCCTATGTGAGCATGCATCTTATCAATCGATATCATTCAACAATACCTGAAACATATGTGAAAACGAGGTCAGCAAGGAAATGCTGGCGAGATACATAGGTTTTGTGAAAATAAGATTCATGACTTCTGTTTTTGAAAAATGTTTAGTCATGAACCTTGTAATTTGCTTTGTCTTTGTAAATCATTTGAAAAATAATAAGTTCGGATGATAAGTTTAAATAAGAGAATAATGCATGATTAAATGAATAACCATGTAAAATGAGTTTGTGTAAGATAAGTTGTTTGTAAATCAATGTCTTGTGAAAAGTATGTTACTTGTATAAAATGTTCTATATCTCAATACTGAAATGATTCAAATAACGCTACGATATGTAATACCATACAAACACTTATATATAGGAAGTACCAGCGGCGTATCCACCATGCTTGTATCATATTACACACGCCTCGTTACTTAATCACTTAATCAAACCAAACCAACAATGTATAATGTCTATGTCAAAACCCTGTCAAAATGTCATGTATAACGAAAATGATATGTATGGCTAGTGGAATGCATCAACTAAACCATATGTGAAACGCACAAAACAAAGTATTGAAGTAAAACTTGGTTTAAATCAATACTATGTTTCGTGGAAATGCATGATCAAATGTAAATCATGTCCAGATGTTTACCCATTCGTTCAAATCGTTCTTGTTTTAATCGTTCGAATCGTCCTTGTCTTAATTGTTCAGATCGTCCTTGTTTTAATTGTGAAACTACTTAATGGTCAATTCTATAATAACATTCAAACCTTCTTGACGCGTTCCTCGTTCCATCTCGCTCTCGCTCTCGTTCTTAACAAACCCTTACCAAAGGATAAGTTAATAATTACAGATTCAGTCGCTACCCACAACCCCCACACATAACAATGGGTGCAGTAAATAACGGGATTTGTCAGATCCTATGGTACCATAACCTAATACTGGTCGGCTTGATCATTGCTAATGAATGTCATTTGTTATGTAACTACAACCAACAAGTTTGTTCACTTTATTGAAAGCGTTATTAGTTTTGTATAAATCGTCTTAATTGTTTTTGAAACCATCGTTATAACATCGAAAACATTTAGCACATATGAGTCACCCCAAAACAATTGAAAGCAGTAAAATAGGGGAATAATGTACTCGCCTGAGAGTGCTTAGGAGTCTTCAACAACTACCAAGTAAGCTAGAGAAGTCCCGGAAATCAAATGGTACCTAATATAGGTAACTACATAAATAACCCGGACCTAAATCGGAAGACTGGGTAGCAGGAGGGTTTGTAAACCAAATGAGTGTAGGAACTCATGTGATATGGTTTAACAAAGCCTACATACTAAATGAAACTTAACCTAAGTGCTTTCGACCCATCACGACCCATTAAGGTAGCTTATGCTACTTTAACGCGTCGTGCGCGTGAAACGCGTTCGGACCGTCTAACTAGTCCTATGACAAGTGTTATATGCCTAAACATGTTACATAATCAGTTATGTGACAAAAGTTTAGGTTACATATGCTTAATTACCAATTATACAAGAAAAGGGTATTCTGGTAATTTACCTAAGGCATATAAACTACCTATCATACAACTACTTAAACGATGTGACCATAGGGTATAACCTCGGAAGGTTATTCCCTACCTACTATGGTCACCTAATGTATTTGGTCGGATCCTAATGATCGACCAAATGGGTCGAGTTCGAAGGTATAGGCGATTTATTAGATCGCCTACCCTACGACCCTAGACAACGTGGTAATCAGTGGGCATAGTCCCAAGGGACTATGACCAACGTGATTACACTCACGTTGCGAAGTTCAAACGAACTTCGCATTGACCATTACTGGTCAACGCTGAAAGTCAAACAAAGTTTGACTTTCTGACTCGAAAAGCAGTAAAATAAGGAAAAGAACGAAAGAATACTTACCCAGGGTCCCCGAATGCTAATCTCGATTCAAGAACTCAGGTATGAAACAATGGTTTCAACTTAGAGCTCTCAAATCAAGATTCTTGTGAGAAAATGCAATGGGGGTGGATGGGTATATATAGTTTTCGGGTAACCGTTGAGATCGTTTCATGGAAAAGAGGGCACGATCAAGGCCGTACATGTGTTGGAATGTTGTGGTGTGTCAAATGGCCACTCACCATAGGGAATTGACATGTGGAAGAGGGATTGGAGGTGCTAAACAGCTGCAACCAGCTGTAAAAACAATGAATCTGTTCTGCAGAGGCTGAGGCGGCCCGCTTCAGCATTAGACAAATCTAATGCGGGCCGCTTGGGGCTTCTGATCCGAAAATAAGTTTTAAAAATGACAGTTTCAGCCCCTGCACGTGTTTAAGGCCATTCCCGACACTTCTAAGGCCCGTAAAGCCAACTTTAAGGCCCTAAAATGTTGCCTAAACATTGTGGACATGAAACATGCTCAAAAATATGTCGGATGTCAGTTCGTTTGGTCGTACGAACGCGATGTTCGCTTAATTACGACGGAATGCGCATAAGCGCGAAAAACGATCCAAATGACGTGACGAATGGATTTTTCTTATGGCGAACACTAAAATATAATATAGTCATGCTCACATAAATTTTTGGATGTCCGGATGTATTCAGAACGTAAGTTATGCGCGAAAATGCAAACTTGTGCACTTTTTGACACTTTTAGTCCCTGAATGACCCAAAAGTTTATTTTAGCACACCGAACCCCTCAAAGCCTATTTCTAAGCTATGTAAAGGATATTTAAGGTGTGTTTAACTTATGGTTATGTTCCGGAATGTTCCTTACAGTTCAAATTGACATACTTTCGCAGTTTGTCATATTTAGTCCCTGTAAGCGAATTAACTTGTTTTTGCCATACCAAAGCCTTCAAAACTTATTTCTAAGTTATGTAAAGGTTATTTAAGGTATGTTAAGCCTTTGTCACTATTCCGGAGTGTTTGTTGCGTTAAAATGGTTATATTTACGCATCGGTGCGCGTATAACCTTCCAGAAAGCGATTTAGAGTTTGAAATTGAACAAGAATTGATATGTGCAAATGATACACATATTTTTACAAATCCCAAGTATGAAATATAATATTTCATTGGTTTGGTATTTGTTTGATGGCCGTGAAGGCACAGGTGTTACAGTCTCCCCTACTTTAGGAAATTTCGTCCCGAAATTTATTTAGAGGAAACTTGTGAGAGCTTGAAAATATGAAGTTGAAAAGATCAAACAACATTGGTTAGGGTTCTGAACTTCTAGTAACTTTAACAACATCATGTTTGCAATGTAAGAGGGATACTTATATACAAGTATATGAAGCGTCATTGGTGCGTCCACCGTACCTCCATTACATCGTTCTCATTTTGTTATTGTTGTCACTATCGGTTCTTACACATAATAAACCTTACTGGGTTTCTATGCACTAAATTTCATAATTATGTACGCGTCCATAATCAGACAATTCCTTGCACAGTTCACACAGTCTATTTTATAATGTGTAGGGTAAAACCAAATGAACATTCTTATGATGAGTGTGACTAGACCGCCATAGAGTCCTTTTAATTAAATCAATAAATGATCTAAATAGACTATCAAGGAGTCTGTCCAGCTACATCACTAGATGTCGTTCTTTAACCAAATTGTGAATCAATCTTTTTGACTAGACCACTAAAAGGGTCTCTTATCGAACCATGGAGTGGTACCATATAACCCAAGGGTCTTAACTACAACGTAGAAGCCCGTAAAGATTTAGGTAGTACCTTTTGAATATCCTACTATGAATCCCTCATATGAAGATATGGAAGATTCTATGAGGATTTGAAAATCGTATCACACAAAAACATAGAGGAGAACACACAAACACATAACATATAATCGCATAATCGTTCAATTTGTTTAATTGTTTAATTTGTTATCGTTGGACACGGGTATTTAAAGCATACTAGGGATCAAATCCTTAATTGCGGTAATTTGGATTGATCCATATGAATACCCTGCTTGTTGACTACATGACCCAAGAACTGAACTTCTTTAAGCCAAAATTTCCCCTTGGAGGATTTAGCGAAAAGTTTGTTCCTTCTTTAAGGGTTCTAGTGTCAATGAAAGTGTTGATCGTTACCAGCTCGGGATATGAATAGATCAAGATGTCATAAATAACAATGACGAACTGATCCAAATAAGGCTTGCAGACTCTATTTATTAAGTCCTTGAAGATGGCTGGAGTGTTTGTCAACCTAAAAGGCATGACTGTAAACTCGTAATGGCCATACTTCGTGCAGAAAACCGTTTTGGGAATATCTTCTTCGAGAATACAAAGTTGATGATACCCAAAACGCAAATCGATCTTGGAAAAGCATGAACGCTATGCAGTTGATCGCAGAAATCGATGATTTAAGGTAGGGGGGATATCGCTTCTTGATGGTAAGCTTACTAGGCTTACGTTAAGCGATATACATTCGAAAAGATCCATTTTTTTCTATTCACAAGGAGAACAGGAGTTTCTCCAAGGTGAAAAGTTCTGACGGATGAATCCTTTATCAGACAACTCTTGAAGCTGTTTTGATAATTCTTGCATCTCGAACGGTGCAAGACGATAAAATACTTTAGATTTAAAAGAAACAAGTGTTTGAGGTTCTTAGGGAGATCACAAGTGATCATAGAAAAATGACAGAACCACACGAGTAGTTTTGTCTCTGTGTTGACATCATAAGGTTGGATCAAACATTCATACAATTGCATTAGTTAAAAATAAAAACCAGAAATTTTTATTTATATAACAACCGCATTGTTTTTAAATGTTACAAGATAACAACCAGAGGAATCACAAAATACTAAAAGTTCACTCCTTCATCATCGATTGCCTCATTGATGTTAAACACTCGACCGCGTGCTGGATTCACATTGACATTCGCATTCGGGTTTGCGTTAGCATTTGCATTCACCAGTCTTGGGCAGTTGTGGCGGAAGTGACCAGTCTCTCCGCAGTTGAAACATGAACCCAGTGGGAATCTCGCAGCATTCCCTTGAACCGGAGCTTGAACCTGAGCAGCCTGATTTTGTCCCAAACGACAAATCTTGGCCAAATGCCCAAGTTTACCACACGTCGTGCATTGCCAGCAAGCTTGTTGTACTGCGTGATGACCGTTGCAGCGTGCACAATAAGGTGCGGTACCGGCATATGCTTTCTTTGCAGGTGGCTGAGCTGGTTGGTTCCGCGGGTTCTGAGCAGTCTGTGCTGTAACAGCAAAATTTTGGGCACCCTTTCGCTTCTTTGATTTCTTTGACGTCTCACCTTCCTTACCCTTCTTGTTTTGGCCTTTCTTGCTATCCTCCTTGTCAGCTGACTGTTTCTTGCCCTTGTCACCCTTCCTGTGTAACTTGTTCTTCCGAATCTGCGACTCAGTCAATGTCGCTGATAACTCGATCGCCTGACGGAGTGTGGCAGGGTTACTACCAGTAAGGATGTCTTGTACTGAGTCAGGTAGGCCGTCGATGTACCTTTCGATAGCTATGTCAAGTGGGGTAACCATTGTCGGGCAAAGCAGACTCAGCTCCTCAAACCTATCAGTATACGCCCTGTGCTCACCGCTATCTTGCTTCAATTCATCAAATTCCTTCTCCAAAGCTCGCTGCTCATGACGAGGACAGAATTCCTTCATCATAAGAGCCCTAAGTTCAGCCCATGTCTGTGCGAGAGCAACTTCCGCACCTCGGTCTCTCATTACCCCATTCCACCATGTAAGAGCCCTCTTCTGAAACACGCTCGAGGAGAACTCGACCTTGCGATTATCCGGGCACTGCACGTGGTGAAAAGTATTCTCAATGCTTTCGAACCACTGAAGAAGCCCAGTTGCTCCTTCAGAACCACTAAACTTGAGTGGTTTAGCCTGGTTGAAATCCTTGTATTTGCATAGCACATTGTTGTTGTTGTTGGCTTGGTTCCATTGAGCAAAGAGGTTTGGGAATTGAGCAGCCATTTGCTGCGCAATGATTTCTGCCAGCTCGGCAGTCTCTATCTGGCTTTCGCGTCGAGGAGGCATTGTCTAAAAGAGGAAACATGAAAGGAAACGAGTGAGAGTATTTAGACGAAAAGAATGAGATGAAACAAATCTGAGGAAAGCAAGGATAGTGGTCATTTCTTTGTTACTACAAAGCAACAAACGACCTTGGTGATTTGTCAAAGTAAATAGGTTAAAAATAATGTATCGCGAAGACATGCTCGCCTATAAGTGAACACTCATCCCAAGAATTCCCAGGTAAGCACAACTGGTCTCGCGTCTGATGAGATGTATACGAAGTGCTTGCCTAGACAGAAAACCCAGAATACAGGCATTCACCCTTCCAGTTTGCACGTGTTCACATTATTAAAAACCCAAAACCTTGACGAGATTTTGAAAATTCAAAGGGGTTCAAAACCATATAACAGAGGGTTCAAAACCTTACAATAGAGGGTTCAAAACCTAGTAATCAATCATCCTAGAACAGATGATTAGTTTTCAAAGCGGTTTTGAAATTTATGTTCTTGTTGTGATTGTCGCCTAAGGATAGGTGACGGTATTGTTTTATGACTAAACGCAAGTAAACTCGCGTTAGGGTCCTAAGAAGGTTATAGACTAGGTCAAAGCATTACTAATAACCTAATTCCCTATAACCATTGGCTCTGATACCATCTTTTCTGTCACACCCCGACCGCGTAAAACAACAAATCGCGGCGGAAACATCGGGGCGTGTTGCAACAGAATTAATGTTTCATAACCATGGATACCAAAGAGTGTTTCGTTTTATTAAACATTGAATAATTACATCGTCTTGAAATCTAAATACACAATTTAAACATAGTCTATCATTGTTATTGAGTCACTAAGGCCTCGTCCAATCCTATGTGAGCATGCATCTTATCAATCGATATCATTCAACAATACCTGAAACATATGTGAAAACGAGGTCAGCAAGGAAATGCTGGCGAGATACATAGGTTTTGTGAAAATAAGATTCATGACTTCTGTTTTTGAAAAATGTTTAGTCATGAACCTTGTAATTTGCTTTGTCTTTGTAAATCATTTGAAAAATAATAAGTTCGGATGATAAGTTTAAATAAGAGAATAATGCATGATTAAATGAATAACCATGTAAAATGAGTTTGTGTAAGATAAGTTGTTTGTAAATCAATGTCTTGTGAAAAGTATGTTACTTGTATAAAATGTTCTATATCTCAATACTGAAATGATTCAAATAACGCTACGATATGTAATACCATACAAACACTTATATATAGGAAGTACCAGCGGCGTATCCACCATGCTTGTATCATATTACACACGCCTCGTTACTTAATCACTTAATCAAACCAAACCAACAATGTATAATGTCTATGTCAAAACCCTGTCAAAATGTCATGTATAACGAAAATGATATGTATGGCTAGTGGAATGCATCAACTAAACCATATGTGAAACGCACAAAACAAAGTATTGAAGTAAAACTTGGTTTAAATCAATACTATGTTTCGTGGAAATGCATGATCAAATGTAAATCATGTCCAGATGTTTACCCAATCGTTACCCATTCGTTCAAATCGTTCTTGTTTTAATCGTTCGAATCGTCCTTGTCTTAATTGTTCAGATCGTCCTTGTTTTAATTGTGAAACTACTTAATGGTCAATTCTATAATAACATTCAAACCTTCTTGACGCGTTCCTCGTTCCATCTCGCTCTCGCTCTCGTTCTTAACAAACCCTTACCAAAGGATAAGTTAATAATTACAGATTCAGTCGCTACCCACAACCCCCACACATAACAATGGGTGCAGTAAATAACGGGATTTGTCAGATCCTATGGTACCATAACCTAATACTGGTCGGCTTGATCATTCCTAATGAATGTCATTTGTTATGTAACTACAACCAACAAGTTTGTTCACTTTATTGAAAGCGTTATTAGTTTTGTATAAATCGTCTTAATTGTTTTTGAAACCATCGTTATAACATCGAAAACATTTAACACATATGAGTCACCCCAAAACAATTGAAAGCAGTAAAATAGGGGAATAATGTACTCGCCTGAGAGTGCTTAGGAGTCTTGAACAACTACCAAGTAAGCTAGAGAAGTCCCGGAAATCAAATGGTACCTAATATAGGTAACTACATAAATAACCCGGACCTAAATCGGAAGACTGGGTAGCAGGAGGGTTTGTAAACCAAATGAGTGTAGGAACTCATGTGATATGGTTTAACAAAGCCTACATACTAAATGAAACTTAACCTAAGTGCTTTCGACCCATCACGACCCATTAAGGTAGCTTATGCTACTTTAACGCGTCGTGCGCGTGAAACGCGTTCGGACCGTCTAACTAGTCCTATGACAAGTGTTATATGCCTAAACATGTTACATAATCAGTTATGTGACAAAAGTTTAGGTTACATATGCTTAATTACCAATTATACAAGAAAAGGGTATTCTGGTAATTTACCTAAGGCATATAAACTACCTATCATACAACTACTTAAACGATGTGACCATAGGGTATAACCTCGGAAGGTTATTCCCTACCTACTATGGTCACCTAATGTATTTGGTCGGATCCTAATGATCGACCAAATGGGTCGAGTTCGAAGGTATAGGCGATTTATTAGATCGCCTACCCTACGACCCTAGACAACGTGGTAATCAGTGGGCATAGTCCCAAGGGACTATGACCAACGTGATTACACTCACGTTGCGAAGTTCAAACGAACTTCGCATTGACCATTACTGGTCAACGCTGAAAGTCAAACAAAGTTTGACTTTCTGACTCGAAAAGCAGTAAAATAAGGAAAAGAACGAAAGAATACTTACCCAGGGTCCCCGAATGCTAATCTCGATTCAAGAACTCAGGTATGAAACAATGGTTTCAACTTAGAGCTCTCAAATCAAGATTCTTGTGAGAAAATGCAATGGGGGTGGATGGGTATATATAGTTTTCGGGTAACCGTTGAGATCGTTTCATGGAAAAGAGGGCACGATCAAGGCCGTACATGTGTTGGAATGTTGTGGTGTGTCAAATGGCCACTCACCATAGGGAATTGACATGTGGAAGAGGGATTGGAGGTGCTAAACAGCTGCAACCAGCTGTAAAAACAATGAATCTGTTCTGCAGAGGCTGAGGCGGCCCGCTTCAGCATTAGACAAATCTAATGCGGGCCGCTTGGGGCTTCTGATCCGAAAATAAGTTTTAAAAATGACAGTTTCAGCCCCTGCACGTGTTTAAGGCCATTCCCGACACTTCTAAGGCCCGTAAAGCCAACTTTAAGGCCCTAAAATGTTGCCTAAACATTGTGGACATGAAACATGCTCAAAAATATGTCGGATGTCAGTTCGTTTGGTCGTACGAACGCGATGTTCGCTTAATTACGACGGAATGCGCATAAGCGCGAAAAACGATCCAAATGACGTGACGAATGGATTTTTCTTATGGCGAACACTAAAATATAATATAGTCATGCTCGCATAAATTTTTGGATGTCCGGATGTATTCAGAACGTAAGTTATGCGCGAAAATGCAAACTTGTGCACTTTTTGACACTTTTAGTCCCTGAATGACCCAAAAGTTTATTTTAGCACACCGAACCCCTCAAAGCCTATTTCTAAGCTATGTAAAGGATATTTAAGGTGTGTTTAACTTATGGTTATGTTCCGGAATGTTCCTTACAGTTCAAATTGACATACTTTCGCAGTTTGTCATATTTAGTCCCTGTAAGCGAATTAACTTGTTTTTGCCATACCAAAGCCTTCAAAACTTATTTCTAAGTTATGTAAAGGTTATTTAAGGTATGTTAAGCCTTTGTCACTATTCCGGAGTGTTTGTTGCGTTAAACTGGTTATATTTACGCATCGGTGCGCGTATAACCTTCCAGAAAGCGATTTAGAGTTTGAAATTGAACAAGAATTTATATGTGCAAATGATACACATATTTTTACAAATCCCAAGTATGAAATATAATATTTCATTGGTTTGGTATTTGTTTTATGGCCGTGAAGGCACAGGTGTTACACGGATGATGCTTCTTGAAATGGTTGTCTTCAAGAGTAGAAGACCTCAAGCTTGTATACCCCAAGCTTCCAACAAACACCACGAGTTTAGCTAGGATTTAACACTTGAAACGAAACCGAAAAGTTCCTTGGAACCCTTCTATGGCCGACATTTTTAGAGAAAAATTCAGCTCTTCACCTTTGAGATTATCTCTATTTTTTTTATATTTTTGTCATACTAAAATATATAAATGATGAGAGAAGAGCCACCTCCTTTTTGCCCAATCAAGAGGCTTCTTCCACATGCAAAATGCATGAAAAGATATTGGACCAATTTCTTTGGTTAGAGAGAAAGGGGGGCCGGCCCTAGGTGGGTGTTTAAAAAAAAATCAATTTTATTTTATTAAATAAAGTCTTGTTTATTTTTATAACTTTTATAAAATAAACACTATATGTTTTCAAGACTTTATGCACATCTTTTAAAATTGTTATTTAACTTATTAAATAACAAAATAAAATATTCTCTCATAATAAATTATCCACATAATTTATTGGCTTCTCTAGTGTAATTATTTAGAAAACCAATTTCTAAATATTGTAAGTGTTAATATTTATTTGTTTGATCATATCACAAATAAATAATATAAGTGTTTGTCTAGCTTGTTATTGGGTATGACTCGACTTGGATCATAACGTACTAGCCACATCAATTTATTATGTGTCTTGGGCATACAGAGTCCAACAATCTCCCACTTGCACAAGATACATAGAAGATTGATGCAAGCAGTAAATGACGCCTAACTACGGTTTACTACCCCCAATACGTATGACTATATTTGCCATTCAATAACATCATCCCTTTCAAGTCCCTTACTTGAACATGATTTAGGTGAATTTATCATTTATCCTTTCGTTACAGATGTCATGTTAAATCCAGAGACACAGAGTGATCACTCTCTGTTGATTTAACTTTAGCAGGCCTTAGACATCTTACTCTCAACAAATAAGAGGAACAAATCCCATCTTGACTACATACGTCTCTCACAATCACCTTGTACCACATCTGAGCTTAGCCTTATGTACTGTCATATTACTGACAGCGAAGGAATAAGTCAAGGTACAATATTTGGTGATTATCAAGACCCAATATGTATCTCAGGTCAGAGGATACTATGATATTCTCCTTTACTCAAATTTACTTATGATCAATCACAGATGATTCCATGCAGTAATATTTGAGAGCGAGTCAGTCCAATATTTGTATCCCACAAATATCTATGAACTTTGGCAGCAACACTTTGCTCTATATTCATACCTAATGAATATCCACCAATCCAAGTTCATAATAGTCTTGCATTCATATTTGTTCCCACAATTATGATCGACTACGGACATTTAGAATAATTAACTTATTCACGGATTTAAACATGCTAATATGAAACGTAACTCGAAATACCATAAAAGAGTTAAAATAACAATTGTTTCAATATCCAAATACAAAATAGATCAAATCCAATCACTAGAATATCGAAGTCCTAAGGAACATGTATGACCCTCATGTTTTCCCCTGTCAAGGAGCTTCGTGAGTGGATCCGCAATGTTTTGATCGGTGTGAACTTGGCGGATACATATCTTTCCTTTTTCAACTTTATCCCTTATGTAGTTGAATCTCCGCTCGATATGTCTAGTCTTTTGGTGCGCACGAGGTTCCTTGATTTAAGCAATCGCACCCTCGTTGTCACAAAAGATCTCTAGGGGGTCTTGAATGGTAGGGACCACCCCTAGGTCGGCTATAAATTTCTTCAGCCATGCATCTTCCTGGGCTGCCAATGAAGCGGCGATGTATTCTGATTCTGTAGTGGACAATGCTACCACGTCTTGTTTTGAGCTCTTCCAAGAGACTGCTCCACCATTTAAAATGAAGACATACCCCGATTGCGATCGAGAATCACTTCGATCGGTTTGGAAACTCGCGTCCGTGTAACCCTTTACAACGAGTTCCTCCTCACCAGATCCATATATTAAGAACATATCCTTAGTCCTCCTAAGATATTTCAATATACTTTTAACAGCCATCCGATGACTGTTACCTGGATTCTGCTGGTATCTACTCGTCATGCTCAAGGCGCATGACACGTCCGGTCTGGTGCATATCATTGCATACATGATGGATCCTATAGCTGACGCATATGGGATTCTTTTCATTTTCTCTTGCTCATCCTTTGAGCTTGGACATTGAGATGTGTTGAATATTGTCCCTTTTTGAATAGGTACAAAATCTCTCTTAGAGTTCTCCATTTGGAACCTATTCAAGACTTTGTCAATGTATGCACTTTGGTTTAAACCTATCAAGCGCCTTGATCTATCCCTATAGACCTTTATTCCCAGAATGTAGGCTACTTCACCAAGATCCTTAATGGAAAAACAACTTCCAAGCCAAGCTTTTACACTTTCCATGGTTGGAATGTCATTCCCAAATAGTAGAATGTCATCGACATACAGTACTAAGAAAGTGATGATGCTCCCACTAGCTTTCTTATACACACAAGCTTCATCACCGTTCTTGATGAATCCAAAATTCTTAATTTCTTCATCAAAACGATGATTCCAACTTCTAGATGCTTGTTTCAATCCATAGATTGATTTCTTTAACTTGCATACTTTGTCAGGATGTTTTGGATCGACAAAACCTTCAGGTTGAACCATATAGACATCTTCATCAAGATATCCATTAAGAAAAGCCGTTTTGACATCCAATTGCCAGATCTCATAGTCATAATATGCAGCTATGGCAAATAATATCCTGATTGACTTTAGCATCGCCACAGGAGAGAAGGTCTCATCATAATCAATCCCTTGAGTTTGAGTGAAACCTTTTGCTACAAGTCTTGCTTTGTAAGTATCCAAGTTACCATGCATATCTGTTTTCTTCTTGAAGACCCACTTACTTCCAACTACTTTGGAGTTGAGTGGTGGTACAACCAATTCCCAAACTTGGTTGTCATACATGGATTGCATCTCTATGTTCATGGCTTCAAGCCATTTGTCACAATCGGATTTTGACATTGCATCATGGTATGTGGTTGGTTCATCTGAATCTACCACGTAGCATCCATCCATGAGAAATCCATATCTTTCAGGTGGATTACTGATTCTACCAGATCTGTGAACATTTTGTGTGTTCTGATCAACCTCTTGATCGTTTTCAACAACCTCTTGTTGAGTGCTAGTATCAACCAAACGTGTTTCGTCTTGTGGTTCTTGATCCTCTTCAAGTTCCACTGTTCTACTACTAGTTCCTTCCATAAGGAATTTAGCTTCTAAGAACTTACCCTTTCGAGCAACAAATACCTTTTGCTCGGTTGGATCGTAGAAATAATATCCTATATCATCTTTAGGATATCCTACAAAGATACACTTAGTAGATCGGACTTCCAATTTATTTGGAGTGTATTGCTTAACATAAGCTTCACAACCCCAAACCCTTAAGAATGATAATGATGGAGGGTTTCCATGCCATATTTCAAAAGGTGTCCTTTCTACTTTCTTGGTTGGGGCCATATTTAGTATACGGACTGCGGAGAGCAAAGCGTAACCCCAAAATGATAGAGGTAATGTGCTTCTAGCCATCATAGATCGAACCATATCTAATAGAGTTCGATTTCTCCTTTTGGACACACCATTCTGTTGTGGTGTTCCAGGTGGAGTAAGTTGTGAAACGATTCCACAACTTCTAAGATGATCTTGAAAAGCACCACTTAGGTATTCACCTCCTCTATCGGTACGAAGGACTTTAATTGTTTTCTTGAGTTGATTTTCTACTTCACTTTTGAAGTCTTTGAACATTTCAAATGCTTCATCCTTATGTCTTAGTAAGTACACATATCCATAACGACTATAGTCGTCGGTAAAGGTAATGAAGTATCTTTCACCATTCCTAGTCATCGGCTTAAAAGGACCACATACATCTGAATGTATGATGCCTAGTAAGTCTTTTGCCCTTTCAAAAGTTCCACTAAAGGGTGTCTTGGTCATTTTGCCTGGTAAACAAGATTCGCATACATCAAATGAATTATCTTCATTTGTATTCAGAAGACCATTTCTTTGAAGTGTATGCATGCGATTCTTACTTATATATCCAAGGCGACAATGCCAAAGGTAGGAATCACTCAAATCCATTTTGAGTTTCTTGTTGGTTACTTGGTACATTGAGCTATCGTATGATGCGTTATCATGATCTAATTCATAAATACCATTTAAAGATATAGCTTTAAAATAAAACACATCATTCATAGAAACATAAATGTCTTGGTTAACAAATTCAAATTTAAAACCACATTGTCTCAAAAGGGAAACTGAAATTATGTTCCTAGTCAAACTAGGAGCATATAAAACATTCTTCAAAATCACTTCCAAACCACTTGGAAGCTTTAAAACGTAGTCTCCTTGAGCTTCGACTTCAACTTTTGCTCCGTTGCCCATAAAGAGACTACTGTCTCCCTTCTTGTAATGTCTACTTCTTCTGAACCCCTGCAACGAATTGCAAATATGAGTTCCACATCCGGTATCTAGTACCCATGTGTTAGAAGAAATAACATTAAGCTCAACATGTATCATAAAGATAGTACCTGAGGTTTGCCCTGCATCCCTCTTGTTTTTCAACTCCTTGAGATAGGTTGGACAATTTCTCTTCCAATGTCCTATCTCACCACATTCAAAACATGGGTCGTTCGTAGCAACCTTTTGCTTCTTCTCCTTCGGTTTGGTGGGTTCTGCTTTAGCTTTTCCCTTTCCCTTGACGTGTCCCTTTCTTTTAGCATAGGTTGCTTTAGAGTCGGGGTGGGGCCTCTTTTTGTTGCCTCCTTCATTGATCGCTAGGACGGGTAAAGCCTTTTTGCCCATTCCTGCTTCGGCCGTTTTGAGCATTGCATGAAGCTCACCAATGCTCTTGTCCCATCCATTCATGTTGTAATTCATTACAAAACTCTCAAATTTCTTTGTTAAAGAGTTGAGGATCAAATCCGTAGCCAACTCTTTAGAGACGGGACAATTTAGCCGTTCGAGGCGATCAATGTGGCTTTTCATCTTGAGAACATAAGATGATACCGATTGGGTTTCCTCCATTCGACATGCATGAAGCGCTCAAACAGTTTCGAAGCATTCTACCCTTGCTTGTTGTAGGAACATTTCCTTTAACTGGGTAATCATGTCGTATGCCCCGTGATGTTCAAAATCCTTTTGAATTTCAGGAATCATAGTTCCCAACATGAGGATGAGGCTTGCATGGAGTCCTCGGTATACTTAACCCAATCGTTGTAGGCTTCCACATCTTCCACGTTAGGTTCATCGGGAATAGGATCGTCCAACACATAGGATATCTTCTCTTGCTTGAGAACGATTCTCAAGTTTCGAAACCAATCCATGAAGTTGTTATGGTTGAGACGATCCTTTTCAAGGATGGTTCTTAGTGATAGGTTTCAGACGGTTTGGTTAATCGGGTTTGCATTGTTAGCGGCCATCTACAAAATTTAACAAGTTCAATTTTAGTATTTTCGATATTATTATATTTTAATCATTAATACCCTTTTGTGTCTTAAAGACAATTAATAATTAAAATCTAGAATCCAACGTTACATTTAAATATTGGTTAGGTGACCTTTATCCCTCTATTTAAATTAACAAGGTAGTCAACGCTTGACAATTGCAACTCTTTGCAATTTCTAGTCATATGGGATCGGTTAAACATCTTTATGTTTAGTTGGCATGTTTAATCCCATCAACACCTTTGTTCCCCATGCTTTGGTGACCCTAAGTTCATGGTTTCCAAATCAAGTCGTCCAACTTACACACACGTGTGAGTTTATTCACATAAGTGGTTAGGTGACCTTTATCCCACAAACATGGTAAACCCACCTCGAACATACAAGTTCCCTCAAATGTGGTTAGGTGACCTTTATCCCACAATAAGAGTTCCCAAGTGCTTCGAGTGTTGTATAAAAGGATGGTGTTTGACTTGTTTTATAAAAGGGTTTTTAATATTTCAAAATTCTAGTTTAGAAAATATTATGTACCATACATTTGCATGCATTCAAATCAATGGTACTTTAGTGAAAACTAATTTTCAAGGTTCTTTTTAATAAAACCCATTTTATTATAAAATCATTAATTTTTAATAAAACCTTTATTAATCATTTTAATGATTTTGTCAAGAACCAATTTTACGCTTGTTGTTGATTATTAGTTTGTTAAGTCATGCATATCTACATATCATCTAATCAACAAAATAAACAACCACACAAGCATAACATACAACAATAGGTGCATAACCATAGCCAACTGTTTTGACAACACTTGTTAGCCGAAACAAGTGTGCCAAAAGGTCCTTCCTAAAGGGTGAAAAATGACACAAGCAATGTGTCCTTGAACTCCCACTTGATCCCGCATCCAAATGCTTCAAGTCTCCTTCTTGTGTTGTGATTTCTCCACCTTCTTTGAGCTTCCAAAAGTCTTTTATATTCAGCTCCAAACTCTTTTGGACTTCAAAAATGTGTTTTGGTTATCGGGTTAAAATCCCGTTGAGAACGATGAAGTTCTTTGGACCGGGTATTATTGTCCAAACCAAAACCGCCTTTTTTTGTGTTCATCTTCTTTTACAAAATATATCCTAATACATTTTTCTAGTAAAATAAAATGCACCTAATCTATTTATTTTACATACCAAATGAAAATAAATAAATTACACATCTTCTAATGGAAGAACAAAATAATAATTATTACAACCCATTGAAATAATAAATCACAACACAATCATTCAACACAAGGTCATGGCTAGGTCATATGCACCAAAAAATATATATATCCGAATATATACATGTATATTAATTTCAAGAAGCATAAAATGGTTCCCTTTTAATAACATTTTCGGCTATGTTCAAAAAACCGAAAAAGGGTAGTTGTGTCCAAACAAACAAATCATCCATATGAAATAAAATTTTCAAGATTCTCCTATGCATGTAAGAAAATAATCTTGAAAAACAAAGGGTTAACCATGTTAAAATTTTCGGCCATAGGGTTTTATTCAAACCCGAAACCCGAAATTTTTAATCTATTGAAGTATGCACTCATATAAGCGGCTCTGATACCATTGATGGGATTTAACTTGTTTATCAAAGCAATTTCATCCATATGAAATAAAAACGCAGCGGAAATAATGTTTAAAACATGTTACTTTTATAAGATATAAAACCATTTATATGCAAAATCCCAAAACACGGATCCATATATGAGATGTATACTATCAAACACAACCATAGGATGTTTAGAAAACTACCTTCTTGAAGTACAAGGATGATGAAATGGATGATGCTTCTTGAAATGGTTGTCTTCAAGAGTAGAAGACCTCAAGCTTGTATACCCCAAGCTTCCAACAAACACCACGAGTTTAGCTAGGATTTAACACTTGAAACGAAACCGAAAAGCTCCTTGGAACCCTTCTATGGCCGAAATTTTTAGAGAAAAATTCAGCTCTTCACCTTTGAGATTATCTCTATTTTTTTTATATTTTTGTCATACAAAAATATATAAATGATGAGAGAAGAGCCACCTCCTTTTTGCCCAATCAAGAGGCTTCTTCCACATGCAAAATGCATGAAAAGATATTGGACCAATTTCTTTGGTTAGAGAGAAAGGGGGGCCGGCCCTAGGTGGGTGTTTTAAAAAAAAATCAATTTTATTTTATTAAATAAAGTCTTGTTTATTTTTATAACTTTTATAAAATAAACACTATATGTTTTCAAGACTTTATGCACCTCTTTTAAAATTGTTATTTAACTTATTAAATAACAAAATAAAATATTCTCTCATAATAAATTATCCACATAATTTATTGGTTTCTCTAGTGTAATTATTTAGAAAACCAATTTCTAAATATTGTAAGTGTTATTATTTATTTGTTTGATCATATCCCAAATAAATAATATAAGTGTTTGTCTAGCTTGTTATTGGGTATGACTCGACTTGGATCATAACGTACTAGCCACATCAATTTATTATGTGTCTTGGGCATACAGAGTCCAACATGGCCCGCTCCCGTGGGGGGGGGGGGGGCGGCACGGTGTAGCTCCCGTCGCCGATCCAAGACGGTAGGGGGACGACCCCCATACCGTGTAGCCTTATAAATGGCCAAAGTTAAATTAAAGTGTCCAATTTCATATGTTAATTGCTTTCGGGTTATTGGATCTGATCACCCCCAACAATTCGCTATTGGCCGCTGACACTCTCAAATTTGACTTTGGCTCCCACCATTCTCAACTTAACACATAGTGTGTCTTGACACCACGTTGTTAACTAAACACTAACCACATTAGTTTTTTATGCTGATGTGGCTAATATTTGATGACATGGCTTGTTTTTTTATGAGATGGCAAGGTTGACGTGGCCAATATTTGATGTATCCTACGTGTCTATTATCATCCAATGTGGCATGTTGACTTATAAAAGGATTCATGAACACCTTATAAAAACCCCAAAATCATTACATATCAAACCCTAGAATCCCTGTGCAAAATCAAACTCGATGAAATTAAAAAAAAATGTTTCAGGAATATATTAGTTTAACAATGATCATCAGCAACAACGTATTCACCATTTTCATTATTATCAACACACTGAAACAAAACTTCAACCGTTTTCTCATTCACCATTGAAGAACACAACGTCACCTTCACTTATCTGACTTTTCTCATGTCTCCAGGTCTCGTCATTTCCTGAATCACCTTCTTTAGCTCTGACGTCAGCAATGGAGAAACACTTCTGCATCTGAAGAATCGGGATGCAATTCAACCTACGACAGTGTGTGACGGCGAAAACGGTCTGGTAATCACGTTTTTCAGCCTCTAATTGAGAAAGATGGCCGCATAGAGTGTCAATGAGCGCATTTGTTGCCGCAAACTCTCCTCGGAACCATGAGATGATTGCGTCTTTGGCGTATGCTTCTGGCATCATCGTCGGTTGTACGGGAATTATCATCGGAACTTGATCGGACGATGCAGAAACGCCGCACGCAGCCGCTATGTGTACAGAGGAGAGAGAGAGAATGAAAAAAATAAAAAATGCATACATCGACCTGCATTAATCTCACCTGTGTTTAGTTTCTCCGGTAAACAGAACGGTAGACTCGACAGAGCGATTAACCCACCCTTCTTCATATTCATACTACTGGACTTGTTTGATTTTGCTTAGGGATTCTAGATTTCTAGGGTTTGATATGTTATTATGATATTGGGGTTTTTTATAAGACATTTCCACGTCAACATGCCACATTAATATTGGCCACGTCAACCTTGCCATCTCATAAAAAAACAAGCCACGTCATCAAATATTGGCCAAATCAGCATAAAAAAACTAACGTAGTTAGTGTATAGTTAACGACGGGGTGTCATGACACACTATGTGTTAAGTTGGGAATGTTGGGAGCCAAAGTCAAAGTTGAGAGTGCCAACGACCAATAGCGAATAGTTGGGGACTTGGGGGTGATCAGATCCAATAACCCATTATTTTATGATTGAGTGGGTCAGTTCCTTATTTGCATAATATTATGTGCTTATATAAAATGAATGGGCCGACATATATATTTGTTTTAGTGGGCCGCCTATAAGCATGTAATGAATATAATTTGATGAGATAAGCATGTGATAACTGAACATGTTTTTGCAAATGTGTTTGTGTGTGCTTAGGTGGAATTTCCTCATTTACATTAGAGTAAAGGAGAACCCCACTCGTATAATCATTTACATGACATTATATTTTAAGTTGCGTGTAACGGGCCTAACCATTAATTAACGATAGAAGTACATTATAATATCGAGCAAACAAAGGTGAGTTCACTATTCTTTCACAAGCATGCGTCCCGGGAAGACAAACAAACTAATATTCCGGGGAGGAATACTTTTATTACTTTGGTTTAACTTCGATGTTAGATAATAAACTCAACACTGTCACGAAAGTACCTATTACTACCGAACTAGTTGCTGGTGTCACACCCTGCTAGTTGCGGAAGTGTGTTACGTGTGACGTAAGAAAGGTAATCATTGCATCCAATAGTGTAAACAAATATAAGTTAACAACGATGCCATATGTATTGATTTGAAACAAAAGTTTACAGTGTTATCCAAAATATAGTTATTGTGTTTCATTACACTTCGAACAAAAGATTGTTATTGTCATAAAAGGCATTCATTGTCATGTCATTCCCGTTTCCCATAGTCGATCACCGGCTCATGTCTTGTTTCCTGAAATACGTGTAGTTTTAAAAAGTCAACAAAAGTTGAGTGAGTTCATGCAGTTATTGTTATCATATGAAATCTCATAAATGTTATCTTGTAATGAAATCATGGTATGTAGTTAGCATTCATGAATTTTAAGGATCTATCAGTGTGTAGCTTGCACCCTGACATATGTGCCATAAGTAAGTAACCAACCCGAGATAACTTTGACATCATTGGGATCACAAAATCACTCCTAAGGTACCAACCAGAGTGGAGCGTGTCTCAAGCTTGATAGATCTATATCTTTTGCACCTTGGTCACTAAGTGATTAATGGTTACTAATATCATCATCCTACTTACGCACATTGATCATGTTATCATCTAAACCCATAACTTACATACCGTATGTTATAACATGTATTTCCCCTCGATTGTTAAAAAAAAATTGAAATCATTGAAAGGAGGGACATGAACTCGCATGTTTGTGTTCCGTGTATTGTAATACCGTAAGTGAGCGTCCGTACGCATGAGTAACCTACATGTGTACTAACTTTATTAGACACTAAGTCTTATCGGACCTCGTACAAGTTGTTCATCTTGAATTCTTATTATGTTTTCGCTTGTCATTTTGGAAAAACTTTGTATTTTAGAGTGTTGGTAGTTTGTTCGTTCGTTCGATTGTTACATGTATTATTTCATAAGTGTATACATATATTTTGTATGTATTGAATCATGTGTGAACGGGCTTCACCCTTCACATGTCCTTGTGCTTCGCATGTGTGTCATTGGGCCGAGCCCATGTCATTGGGCCTAGCCCATGTTTTATGTCATTGCGCCTAGCCCATGCCTTTGGGTCTAGCCCACGTTTTATGTCATTAGGCCTAACCCATGTCTTTTATGTTATTGGGCCTTGCCCATGTTTTATGTCATTGGACCTAGCCCATGTATTTTATGTTATTGTGCCTTGCCCATGTTTTATGTCATTGGGCCTAGCCCATGTCTTTTATGTTATTGGGCCTTGCCCATGTTTTAATGTTATTGGACCTTTGCCCATGAATTATTGTTATTGGGCCCTTGCCCATGATTTATTGTTATTGGCCCATGTATTTTGTCAATGGGTCATGCTCATGTATTCAAGTAATTTGGGCCTAGCCTGTAATAGGTTTTGTGAGTCCATTTAATAATCTTGCATTTTTATAACATTTGCACTAAGTATAGGACTTTTAAATGTGTTCATGTCCTTATCAAATACTTAGTAATTTTATAGATTTTCAACTTTTCGGATTTTGTTATCGGTAATATATATATATTCTTTCTATGGTATATGCAAATTATTCCATTGTACGCATTTACACCACCCTATATGTAAATGTTACCTCGTATATGCAAATATTACTTTGTATATGCAAATATTGCATTATATATGCAAATTATTCCATTGTATGCATTTGTACCATTGTATGTGCCAATCTTGCATCGTATGTGCAATTTGTGCCATTGTATGAATAAAGGTCGTAATATAACTCCTCTTATATATCTTTCTCATGCCTTAACATTTCCAAATATCCGTTTAGGATTTATGTGTGGATATACGTATCGCTGTATTACATACTTGGTGAATTTCAAGTATTGGTGTGTTATGTATTCCTTGATCGACCGTTATAGTTATATGTCATATTTGGTCAATTGAAATATTCTTTATTTCTTAGGAATATTTTCTTGTAATTTTTGGTTCCGTCTTCCGTATTGTCCGCTCTTCCGTTTAGTGCGTTTAATTTAGCATTTATTGGTAGATTGAGGATATTGTGTATATGTATTTATGTGTATAAATACTTGTTATCTTTCAAGTGTTTTCTTGGTATCCTTTGTGTATTACTTAGATTACCCTAACCTGTCTAAATACATACACTTAACACTTAATGTATATACACATTGATGAGTTTTCTAAATATATATATTTCCCAAAATATGTATATTATATAGATTTATAAGTTTCATTTTTTACTTATAAAAACCATTATAAGTGATGTACTGTAAAGTACATATGTTTATAGTGTATATTTTGGTCAGTTTTCAGTTGTTTTGAGTCTAGTTTAGGTTAGAATTGTGATACTGCTGACATTAAGCTTTGATTTCAGGTCCCGTAGCTTAAAGTGATGAAAAACGAGCAGTTCGGAAGAAAAACGGGATTCGTACGCGCGTCGGAGAAGCTGGAAATTGAATAAAATAAAAAAATCAAGAAAATCTGACAATGGAGGCGCCGCGCGACGCGACACCCCCTTAGCGTCGCGCGAGGGGTCTTAATTCGATTAATCATTGTTTCCAGCTAGGGTTTGGTTTAATTATTCCCAAGAAACTTAATTGAAACCCTAGTTACGAATTTAGAGTTCTTTGGAGCAATCTGGGAGCATTCTTGGCAAGCAATCGGAGATTTTAAGGCGTTGGAATCATTGGTACGAGTCGAGAGTGAAGAATCGAAGAATCTATCGGGTTTTCTAATCCCTTTTTTTGTCGATTACTTTCTTGGAACTTTGTTACAATGAATTCTGTTCTAGACATCTTTGTTTTGTTTTCATTTACTGAGATGCTTGGCTAATTTCATAAACCACCTAGACTTGATGAATGGACTAATATAAAGACTTTACTGGTTTTTGTTATTTGCATGATTGTTATGGGTGATTGTGTTTAGTAAGCGGTTTGATTTAATGATTTGATGTGTATGCGTGCTTTGAATTGGTTTATTGTTATTACTTGCTTCATATGATTCTAAGTGACGGTCTATATCACAACGTAGAGTCATATTAGGGTTTAGGGTTTCGGTGAGTGTCTATATCACGTTAGAAAACCTTCACTCTTTAGGGAGAATCGGCCGATAACCTCTAGAAGTAAGTGGTAATAATTTGCTAAGTCTTAGTGTTCTACTAGTCCTAATACCTGGAAAGTGAGGGGCTATTGGTAGGTCTTACCCGGCGAATTGCTTTAGATAGTCCTTGGAAAAGGTCATGTCTTGGTTTACCTGTCGGTTTTATTAGTCTATCAAGTCAAATTAATTACTTCAAACTACCCTAGATCTAGGATTGGAAAAGAATAGGTCAACATTAGGGTACTTACACAATAATTAGACAATTGGAAAAGCGTCTAATAACCGGTAGGATTAACGGTTATACTACATTGATCGGTACACTTGCCGATTGTGTGGTTTTAGGTCGAGTCTAGAATTAAAGCTTTATAGTGTCTAGAATAGAGAGTCTAATTTAGTTTGTTTTTTTATAGTCTGTTTAGCACACATCAAGTTTTTGGCGCCGTTGCCGGGGACTCTTGGTAATTGCGTTCATTAGCTTTGATAGATTTACTTGACAAATACGTGCTACGTGTTTACTTTGTTTTGTGCCTTTTAATTTTCATCTTGAGTCGTAGTAACTATTGTTTGCTTTTCTTGTGTTCAGGTTTTTGCTTTGCTGTGGATGCCACATCTGCGCTCGCACGGACCACCACCACCAGTCAAGCAGTCATCATCTCAATTGGGCCAAGGCCCACAGGTTACTTCTACATCTTCATCTCGTTTCCCCAATTTCGATTCCACCCCATTACCCACCCCACCTCCTACACCACCACCTTCGCCTAACCATTCACCTAAAACCTCACCTAAGGTTTCCCCACCCGATAGCCCTACTTCTAGTACCTCTAGCAATCCGGCAAACTTAGAACCAATGGCAAACCCTAGGCAAACCGTCCAGCAGCAAGCCACTCAGGATTTCACCGGCCTTGCTTCACCCATCACCGTTCCACCCATCGTTAGTGAGAACTCATGGTAGATTCCATCTTATGCCATGCAGGCTATAACCAATACGATCCAATTCCATGGCCGAGACGATGAGGACGCCCCGGCCCATATAAACCGTTTCTCCCGCATCCTAGCTACCTTTAACCTTCACGGTGCACCCAACGATGCCACCTACCTACAGCTTTTCCCATTCTCATTAGCCGGCCGTGCGGCTACTTGGTTGGACTCTCAACCAACCGGAACCTTTACCACTTGGGCGGGGCTTCGTCAAGCCTTTTTGAACAAATACTTCCCGCCCGCAAAAGCCTCACGTCTTAGGGTCCAAATCCACTCCTTCCGCATGGAGCCCGACGAGCCTTATTACCTTGCTTGGGAGCGTTTCCAAAACCTTTGTGCTCGTTGCTCCCAGCATGGTCTTTCCGATTGGGCTGTGTGTGAGAAATTCTATAACGGTCTCACCCAAGAGACTCGTGATAGGTTCGATACGAATGCGGGGGGGGGGGGCATATGATGGGTATTCTTACAGTTGCAGAGTGTCTAGAGCGTTTTGAGGCATTTGCTCAGTCTCAATCCCAATCACGATTTGATCAGCGATATCAAAGTGGTAATTCTAATACCACTACTAGTGCACCCTCCCGAGGGGTGAACCATGTCACCATGGATCTTAGTTTAGCCGCTGTCTTGGAAAACGTGACTAGGGAACTTAAAGAAATTAAGGCTAAGGTAGACAAATGTGAGTTTTGTCGTGGGGGTCATGACACGAGTTCGTGTCCATTACTTGTTGGAGAGGAGCAGGTCGACTTTATAGGAGGAGGGTTTGGTAGAGGTCAACCTAGCGGTTTTGGGGGTAATAATAATTTTGGGTTGGGTTGGCGTAATAATAATAATAACTTCAATAATAACACATTTCGCCCAAATGGACCTCCTGGCTTTCAAATGGCTCAAAACCCAAATAGGGGCCAAAATTCACTCTTTGGTGGGGGTTCAAGTGGGCAGTTCAACAAAGGGTTCAATGGGCAGGTCAAGGATGGGGGGTCAAATAACCAAGGTCAAACAGGTCAAGGTCCAAGTTTTGATTTAGGGGGTAGCATAGAGAGAATGGAGTCTGTGATGAGTCAACTAGTTATTAGGGACCAAACCACTCAAAAGACCCTTAGTGAACATGACCTAATGCTTAAGAACCATCAAGCATCCTTCCAAGACCTTCAAAGAGTCGTAGGGGATGTGTCTAGAAAGTTAGAAGAGAGGTTACCCGGTCACTTTGCGGGTAACACCCAACCGAACCCTAATGCCCATGCTAAAGCCATTACCACTCGTAGTGGCAAGACCGTAGGAAACCCTAGAGTAGAGGAGAGAGTAGTTGATGAAGAGGGAGATGTGATAGATGAAGAGATCGAAATGGAGGCTCCAGGCAAAGTGCAAAAGAGGTTAAGCCCAACAAGTACCGCACAGCCCGGTGAGTCTCAAAGTGAGAAGAAAGTTGAGAGAACCCCAATAGACGTTAGACCTTCACCCTTAGTGAACCATGCGTATGTTCCGTTTCCTTCACGCCTTAAAAATAAAATATACTCAAGGGAATACGGGCAGTTTTTGGACATCTTCATGCAATTGAAGATTAACCTTCCATTTATAGAGGCACTCCAATCAATCCCCAAATACGGGAAGTTCTTGAAAGATCTCCTTAGGAACAAAGAGAAATTAGGAGAGTTGTCTAACGTCCCGTTGAATGGGGGATGTTCCGCCGTTGTGTTAAATAAGCTTCCCGAAAAGCTTACCGATCCGGGTATTTTTACCATTCCTTGTCTATTCGGTAGTAATACCAACACTCGAGCTTTAGCCGACTTAGGAGCTAGTATCAACTTGATGCCCTTTTCTCTTTATGAGAAGCTAGACCTAGGAGAGCTTGCACCTACCCGAATGACATTGTCTTTAGCCGATCGGTCCGTTAAATACCCTAGGGGTATAGTTGAGAACTTGCTAGTTAAGGTAGACAAATTCGTGTTTCCCGCCGATTTCGTAATTCTAGATATGGAAGCGGATGAGAGAGTTCCCATTATATTAGGTCGTCCTTTCTTATGTACCGCTAAGGCCCTTATAGACGTCCATGATGGTAAGATCACTCTTAGGGTCGGTGAGGAGAGAGTTACATTTGAGATAGAGCATTCCATGAACCACCCGAATGGTTCGGATGACTATAGTGGTCCTTGCCATTCCGTCTACTTTTTGAACTCGTTTATCTCGTGTGTCGACCATTACTTAGAGTACATTAGTGGAGCGGACCTAGTGGTAGGAGAGAAGGTAGGAGAGAAGGTAGAAGAGGAGTTGGAGAGTGTAGGTGAAGTTGAAGAGGAGGGGATTCCTTTAATCCCCGATTTGTTAGCGGTTAGTGATGACACCACCCAACCCCCACCCTTAGAACTTAAGGTACTTCCATCTCATTTAGAGTATGCTTTCTTAGGGGAGGGTTCCGAGCTACCCGTTATTATTTCATCCGAGTTAGAGGAGAGTGAGAAAGTGAGGTTGTTAGATGTTTTGAGGGCCAACAAAGAGGCCATTGCATGGAGGTTGTCCGACATTAAGGGCATAAGCCCTTCCTATTGCACCCACCGGATACTCATGGAGGATGATTATAAACCGGTGGTGCAACCACAAAGGAGGCTTAACCCCAACATGCAAGACGTAGTGAAAAAGGAGGTTCTTAAACTCTTAGATGCCGGGATGATCTATCCCATTTCTGATTCACCTTGGGTTAGTCCCACACAGGTTGTCCCCAAGAAGGGGGGGATAACCGTTGTCATGAACGAAAAGAACGAGCTTATCCCTTCACGTACGGTCACGGGTTGGCGCGTGTGCATCGACTACCGAAAGTTGAATGATGCCACCAGTAAAGACCACTTCCCATTGCCTTTCATAGATCAAATGTTGGAGCGTCTCGCCGGTCAACAATTTTATTGTTTTCTAGACGGCTTTTCCGGTTACTTCCAGATCCCCATCGCACCGGAGGATCAGGATAAGACCACCTTCACATGCCCCTATGGCACCTATGCGTACCGACGCATGCCGTTCGGGTTATGTAACGCTCCGGCTACCTTTCAGCGTTGTATGGTCGCCATATTTCAGGATATGATAGAGACTTCCATGGAGGTTTTCATGGATGATTTTTCAGTTTATGGTGATTCTTTCGAGGTGTGCTTGAAGAATTTGGAGAGGATGTTCAAGCGGTGTGTAGAGACGAAGCTTATGCTAAACTGGGAGAAGTGTCACTTTATGGTGACGGAAGGTATAGTACTAGGGCATAAGATATCGAGAGAGGGTATAGAGGTAGATCGTGCGAAAATAGATACCATAAGTTGGTTTCCTCCACCCACGAGTGTTAAGTCGATTAGGAGTTTTCTAGGGCATGCGGGCTTCTATAGACGCTTTATTAGGGATTTCTCAAAAATCACCCGCCCCATGACCCGGTTGCTAGAGAAAGATGTTCCATTCGTTTTCGACGAGGAGTGTCTTAAGGCCTTCAACTTCTTGAAGGAACAGTTGGTTAGTGCACTGATGCGTGTGAAGTGTCGTATATATTAGGTGTATATTTTAAGCCCTTTTTTTAACACTTATTTTAGCCAAGTTTTAAATTTATAAAACACGATATTTCACTAACACTAAACACACATATGGGCAAGTGCACCCATCGTTGAGTGTAGTATAGCGTTGGTAAGATACCGAGGTCGTCCAAGGACACAAGAGCTTTTAGTACCGGTTTATCCTCAACGTCTAACCAAAATAAAAGTTTAGAAAGAAAGTTTTAAACTAAGAAAATTAAAAACTAACTAAAATGCTGAAAATAAAAATAAAATAAAAACAGATAGACAAGATGAATCACTTGGTTCCGACTCGTATCTAGTATAACTTTTGATTATTTCCGCACTTTTGCACATAATTAAGAGATTATCTTAGTTATTGTAGTAGGCCCCTCTTTTGAAGGTGACGTTACCCTCACCCCAGTAGTTTGAGTCAGCAGGGATACAATCCTAAAAGGGTGGATTATTGGAAGATAATGAATTAAGTTATTAATGCAGTATTGTGGTAGGCCCCGCTTTTGGCGGTGACGTTACCCTCGGCTAAGTAGTCTGAGTCAGCAGGGATACAGTCCTAAATAGCCGGGTTATAGTATTAATAGTAGTTAACTTATGAGGGGATCAAAGAGTTTGGACCCCCGCCATCCAATACCGTGAAGTATTGAAGGAGGTCCTACTAAATTTGACCCAGGTCCATTGCAGGACCTCTAAACGCTGAACAATGGCAAGACCTTTACCAAACCGTTCCCTTAACCCCCTACCAGGTAGCCAACATATCTCCATATAGACCGTGGAGATATGAATGGTGAAAATCCTTTATTTTATATAGACAGTAAAATAATGCCAAGACACCACGGACAAACGATAAGGAAAGATCACCTTCAACATAAGTAACTAGTTATTAAAGTCATTAATACAAAACCAAATAAAAAGTGCAAAAGATTAGAAATAAAAAGTATTATACTAGACACTTTGTCTTCACCAAGTGATGTAAGAGACTTAGGCAAACATGGCCTTGATTGTCAAGAACTCTTACGATCAATCTTGGATCCCGAGACGACTCACACACTCTACGATGGACAATGGATGATGGTGGTGGATGATGGTGTTGTGATGGTGGTGGGTGGTGGATGAAGTGTGAGAGAGGTGGTGTGCCAAGGGATGAGATGAAATGAATCCAAGCACTCCTATTTATAGGCTGAACAGAGAGCTGGACACGGCCCCGTGTCCGCTGGGCACGACCCCGTGTCCGTCTGACAATCTCTCTCCTCATTAATTATAATTCGCAATTACAATAAATGCGCCTGCTGTACTTTCGACACGCCCCCGTGTCTGCTGAGCACGGCCCCGTGATGGGCAATAGAAGCTTCTATAGATTTGTCTTTTATGCTGCTTCTTGGGCACGGCCCCGTGCTGGCTGAGCACGGGGCGTGTTCAGTCTTCTGATTTCTCTACTTTGCTTTGGAAGGTGCCGTTGAGGGGTCGGGCAGTCCACTAATTTTCCTTTTCTTGTATTTATGTTGGATTTAGCTGTCTTTTTGCTTCTTTTGCGTTTTTGAGCTCATTTAATCCTGAAAATACAAAAGGAAGACAAAAACACTCTTTTTCCAATATTAGTACTTAGAAAGGGTTAGTTTTATGCCTCATTTGATGTAATTTATATGTTGCATTTTACATACATCAAATACCCCCACACTTGAACTTTTGCTTGTCCTCAAGCAAAACTCTTTAATATGTGGCTTACACTCCCAAATGGAATAGGTAGAAGAGAAGGTTTTGGGCTTGTCGTAGAGTGTCGGGATTTCCAAGATCTTTTTGGGTTTTATTTTTATTTATTTACACTCCTATTCGTAATGATTTATTTAGAACTTTTCATAAAAGAAATTACTTATTTGGGCGTAACATGCCTTTTTAAAATTCTATTTATATACAAGTTCACATACCTCACGGGGAAATCACTCACACTCGGCCGAAGGTGTATTTTTAGTGAATCACTCGAGAGCGGCATGGAACTTATTCCTACCAAAGGCTTGCCAAGAAATCAATCCTCCTCCTTTTTAACTTTTATACCTTTGTAGATATCAAGAGGACTTTGTGGGTTAAGGGTTAGGCTAGGGTTAAAGGTAGGTGGTTGGGTTAGTGGTTAGTAGAAAAAGGGCTAAAAGCGTAACAAGTGTCGGTTTTCGTATTTTTGCAACTTTTTATTTTGATGAAGCTTTTATTCAAACTAAGTTATTTTTGATTAACTTGTTTGTTTATTTTCTTTTTGCTTCATCATTATCACACATTTTTTTTTTTTTACGAAGAACCGAACTTGTTACTAAAATAAAGGGTTAAAAATGAAAAAAGTTTTGGTGGGTAAAAGGGTTTTTGTTTGGGTGATGAAACGAAAAGGTTTAGGCTCAAAGGGGCTAACTAGGGGGATTTTTGGGTAGGTGGTAAAAGAAAAAGAAAAATAATGGTGTAGAAATAAAAAGGGTTAGTCCTAATGCCTCCATCATTTACTTACTCGGGTTTAAGTTGATAAGGACCGGGAATGTATTGTCATGGCAAGTTCTAGAGTCGTAAGAACCAAGCGGCTATTCACACAAGAAACGAAAAATGAGCATTTAGTCAAATGATATGTAATTGTGTGCTCAATAAAGGCTCAAAACTCACTTTTGTGGGAATGGGTTTTTTTATGTGATCAAGTATATATAATCAAATTTTAAATAAGTTTGCTATGCCTTTTCATAATTTTCTTATGTTGGTTCTTTTTATCACTACGCTATCGGTTGTAAATTCGTAAAAATATAACCTTTTTGAGAACTTGAATTTCCCGAGTTAAACCTAGACAAGTAAAAAAAAATGAAATTTTTGAAAAAAATTTGGGGTGATTAGCGGTTCCAATAGAGTTTAGTGTAAGGCTTGTATTTAGGATTTGCAAAATTCAAGGTTTTAGCATCCCCCCCCCCCCCCACACTTAAATTACACATTGTCCTCAATGTGTCCCAAAAATAAATTTTTAGGTTGATTAGATGTGTAAAATAGTGTTTAAAAAGCAAAAATTTGTGTTACTGGGCACTGAACACGGCCCCGTGTTGTCCGGGCACGGCCCCGTGTTCAAGTGCCAGTAACAAAATTAAAATAAGAGAAACAGAAGTCTGGACACGGGGGCGTGTTGGGTGAACACGGCCCGTGTCCAGGTACCTGAACTGGGCGTTTTTCTGCAGGGTGCTCAGCACGGGGCCGTGTTGGTTGGGCACGGCCCGTGTTGAGCCTTCTGAAATGGTGAGAATTGTCGGGTTGCCTTGTTCTTGTGCATGGGTTCATTTTTCTCGTTCCCCTTTTCATCCCTTATCACCATGAGTGTGTTTTATTCCTGAAAATTAAAACTAACTAGAAAACATAAAAATTAATCTAAATTAAACTAAGGATAGTTCCGCGGAATGCCTCCGTGGTGCGCCACGTTTATAAGGGTCCTTGGCTAGACCCAAAGCCGGTCATATGTCACCCAAGTGGGATGTATTGCATCCCATGTTACACCGTCGGAGAGCATCATCCAAGCTTGAGTTTATGACCTGCATGTAGTTGACCGGGTCTTCGTCCTCAATTCTTTTTCCACATTCAAACTTCACCTCCTTATCCCCAAACTTCAATGTTAACGTTCCGTCGTTCATGTCCACCACCGCTTGGGCGGTGGCTAGAAATGGCCTCCCGAGGATGAGAGGGACATCGGTGTCTTCTTCCATGTCTAGGATGACAAAGTCGGTTGGGAAAACGAATTTGTCAACTTTTACCAACAAATTCTCAGCGACACCTTGTGGAAATTTGACGGATCTGTCGGCGAGTTGTATGCTCATCTTTGTAGGGCTCGTCGTTCCTAGGCCGAGTCGTTTGAACATTGATGTGGGCATGAGGTTAATGCTAGCCCCAAGATCGACTAATGCATTACGAACGGGAGATTCCCCAATCGAGCAAGGAATTGTGAAACTCCCGGGATCGATCTTCTTTTGTGGAAGTTTGTTGAGCACTAAGGCGGAGCATTCTTCGCCTAAGTTAACTAATTGCAATGATTCAATTTTCCTTTTGTTTGTGAGGAAATCCCTCATAAATTTTGTGTATTTAGGCATTTGGGTTAGGACCTTGATAAAAGGAATATTAACATGCAATTGTTTTAGTAAATTTTCAAATTTAGCGAATTGCTCATCGGTCTTTTGACGATTTAACCTACCGGGGTACGGAATTGGAGGAGTCTTGGTGGGCTCTTGAGTTGGTAGAGAAGCTTTTTCCGTCGCAGAAGGAGTCACAGTCTGGCTAGAATGGCTTCTTTCATTTGGTGGCAATGGAGCATCCTCGGGACCCACGGTTCGATTTCTTAATGTGATGAGATGTACTTGTGCCTTCGGGTTGGTTTCGGTATTACTAGGTAACGCGCCTTGTGGTCTCTCGGAGAAATTTTGAGCTAGTTGATTTAATTGTTTTCAACGTTTTGAATGCTAGCTTGTTGATTTCTAAAATTCGATTCCAATTGTTGAAATCGATCCGAGTTTTTCTTTTCAGTGTCAGAGATGAGACGAGATACAGTATCTTCAAGCCTTTCTCTTCCACCTTGTTGTTGAGAGAAATTTTGTGGTTGTTGAAAATTAGTTAGTTGGTTTTGTTGGTTACTACCATTGCCGGGATCTCTCCAACCAAGGTTTGGGTGGTTACGCCATCCTTGGTTGTAGGTACCCGTTGGAGGACCCGACGGCCTAGGTCTATTATCCAAGTAGTTTACCGTTTCAGTTTGTTCATCTAATTCTTTCATACAACTCCAATTTTCATGTGACCCACCACACCCTTCACAAGCCATAACCGAGGCCGTTTTTGTCATTTCTAGTTTTTTGATTTTTGAAGAGAGGGCCTCGATTTGGGCTTGTAAAGAGGTGCTTTCATCAACCTTATGGGCGCCCGGGGCAATGGATTTATTACCTCGGGGAGTGTGCCATTGAAAATTGGTTTGAGCAATTTCCTCAATTTGGTTATATATTTCATTTGGACGACGATTACCTAGAAGTCCCCCGGAGCTTGAATCAAGTGTTTGTCTTGTGTGTGGCAACAATCCATTGTAGAAAGTGGATACTTGTTGCCATACCGCTAGACCGTGGTGAGGACACTTTCTTAGAAGCTCCTTGAACCTTTCCCAAGTTTCATATAAGGATTCCCCATCCTCTTGTGAGTATGTATTAATTTCAGTCATTAATTTAGCCGTTTTAGCAGGAGGGAAATACTTATACAAAAACTTTTGGGCGAGTTCATCCCAGGTGTTTACCGATCCAACTGGGAGGGTGTTAAGCCAAGCCTTAGCTCGGTCTTTTAGTGAAAAAGGAAACATTCGAAGGCGGATGGCGTCATTTGATGCTCCATTGATCCGAAAGGTATCACATATTTCTAAGAAGTTAATAATATGTAGATGGGGATCCTCGTCCGTAAGCCCGTGGAAGGTTGCGGAGTTTTGGAGCATTTGTATCAAATGCGGCCGAAGTTCGAAGTTGTTGGCCTCGACATTTGGTGCATTGATAGCGGCGCCGAGATTGCCTACGGTAGGCCGTAGGTAATCCATGAGGGTACGTTGGTCCGCCATTGGGATTGGTTCCCCCGAAGCTTTCTCTTGATTTTTAGCTTTAAGTCTTTTTCTGAGAAAGTGTTCGGGTTCTTCTAAGGGTTCTTTTATGTCTCTACTAGAACTGGAGCTCATGCACTACGTAGGAGGGTCAAATGTGGCACCTGGGTTCCAAGTCCTGCAATAAAAACAGAAAAGAACGTTGGTCAGAAAGTTCACCACGGCCCCGTGCTCAGTGAACACGGCCCGTGGTCAGAGATACAGTAATTGTTTTCTGGATTCCCAGTTACTGGGAGTTGGACACGACCCCGTGTTGCACCGACACGGCCCCATGTTCAGCTCTCTGTAACTCAGAAAATAAAAACTGCCAGTGATGATGCTGGGCACGGCCCGTGTCTGACCGGGCACGGCCCGTGCTGAGCTCTGCAGAAGCTGAAAAACTAAGAAAAAAAAACCTAAAAAATAAAAAAAAATGATTAGGCCGTTGATTCCTAACTTTCTTAAAATCCTTGTGTCCCCGGCAGCGGCGCCAAAAACTTGATGCGTGTGAAGTGTCGTATATATTAGGTGTACATTTTAAGCCCTTTTTTTTAACACTTATTTTAGCCAAGTTTTAAATTTATAAAACACGATATTTCACTAACACTAAACACACATATGGGCAAGTGCACCCATCGTTGAGTGTAGTATAGCGTTGGTAAGATACCGACGTCGTCCAAGGACACAAGAGCTTTTAGTACCGGTTTATCCTCAACGTCTAACCAAAATAAAAGTTTAGAAAGAAAGTTTTAAACTAAGAAAATTAAAAACTAACTAAAATGCTGAAAATAAAAATAAAATAAAAACAGATAGACAAGATGAATCACTTGGTTCCGACTCGTATCTAGTATAACCTTTGATTATTTCCGCACTTTTGCACATAATTAAGAGATTATCTTAGTTATTGTAGTAGGCCCCTCTTTTGAAGGTGACGTTACCCTCACCCCAGTAGTTTGAGTCAGCAGGGATACAATCCTAAAAGGGTGGATTATTGGAAGATAATGAATTAAGTTATTAATGCAGTATTGTGGTAGGCCCCGCTTTTGGCGGTGACGTTACCCTCGGCTAAGTAGTCTGAGTCAGCAGGGATACAGTCCTAAATAGCCGGGTTATAGTATTAATAGTAGTTAACTTATGAGGGGATCAAAGAGTTTGGACCCCCGCCATCCAATACCGTGAAGTATTGAAGGAGGTCCTACTAAATTTGATCCAGGTCCATTGCAGGACCTCTAAACGCTGAACAATGGCAAGACCTTTACCAAACCGTTCCCTTAACCCCCTACCAGGTAGCCAACATATCTCCATATAGACCGTGGAGATATGAATGGTGAAAATCCTTTATTTTATATAGACAGTAAAATAATGCCAAGACACCACGGACAAACGATAAGGAAAGATCACCTTCAACATAAGTAACTAGTTATTAAAGTCATTAATACAAAACCAAATAAAAAGTGCAAAAGATTAGAAATAAAAAGTATTATACTAGACACTTTGTCTTCACCAAGTGATGTAAGAGACTTAGGCAAACATGGCCTTGATTGTCAAGAACTCTTACGATCAATCTTGGATCCCGAGACGACTCACACACTCTACGATGGACAATGGATGATGGTGGTGGATGATGGTGTTGTGATGGTGGTGGGTGGTGGATGAAGTGTGAGAGAGGTGGTGTGCCAAGGGATGAGATGAAATGAATCCAAGCACTCCTATTTATAGGCTGAACAGAGAGCTGGACACGGCCCCGTGTCCGTCTGACAATCTCTCTCCTCATTAATTATAATTCGCAATTACAATAAATGCGCCTGCTGTACTTTCGACACGCCCCCGTGTCCGCTGAGCACGGCCCCGTGATGGGCAATAGAAGCTTCTATAGATTTGTCTTTTATGCTGCTTCTTGGGCACGGCCCCGTGCTGGCTGAGCAAGGGGCGTGTTCAGTCTTCTGATTTCTCTACTTTGCTTTGGAAGGTGCCGTTGAGGGGTCGGGCAGTCCACTAATTTTCCTTTTCTTGTATTTATGTTGGATTTAGCTGTCTTTTTGCTTCTTTTGCGTTTTTGAGCTCATTTAATCCTGAAAATACAAAAGGAAGACAAAAACACTCTGTTTCCAATATTAGTACTTAAAAAGGGTTAGTTTTATGCCTCATTTGATGTAATTTATATGTTGCATTTTACATACATCATGCACCTATTCTTATCTCGCCCGACTGGAGCTTGCCCTTTGAGCTCGTGTGCGATGCGAGTGACTATGCCGTTGGAGCAGTATTAGGACAAAGAAAGGATAAGCACTTCCACCCCATCTACTACGCGAGCAAAACGCTCAATGATGCTCAAGAAAACTACACTACCACGGAGAAAGAGCTTTTAGCCGTAGTTTTCGCTTTTGATAAATTCCGCTCGTACCTCGTTTTATCCAAGACTATAGTTTTCACCGATCATTCCGCGTTGCGTTTTCTCTTTCAAAAGAAAGACGCTAAACCCTGACTCATTCGGTGGATTCTTTTGCTTAGCGAGTTCGATATTGAGATTAGGGACAAGAGAGGGGCCGAAAATGTGGCGGCCGATCACTTATCGCGGTTAGAGGATCCTAAGAGGGAAGAGATTCGTGAGGAGGAGATTGGAGCCACGTTCCCTCACGAGTCTATAGAGTTTGTTGTAGCCGAGAAAGAAGGATTGCCATGGTTTTGCGACTTAGCAAATTATATCTCTAGTGGCGATATTGTGAAAGGGATGTCTACACAACAAAGGAAGCGACTTATTAGTGAAACGAGAAAGTATGTTTGAGACGATCCTTTTCTTTTTTGGATAGGAGGAGATAGGGTTCTTAGACGTTGTGTGTCGAGAGAGGAAGGGTGGAACATTATAAAGCATGTGCATGAAGGCCTTACGGGAGGACACCATGGTGCACACACCACCGCCCAAAAGGTATTCGATTGTGGTTTCTATTGGCCTACCGTTCTTAGAGATGCCGAGGAGTTTGTGAAGATGTGTGATGCATGTCAACGAACCGGCAATATTTCCGCCAAAGATGAGATGCCTCAAAATCCCATACAATTCGTGGAGGTTTTTGACGTTTGGGGCATCGATTTCATGGGACCTTTCCCAAACTCTAAAGGAAATCGTTACATACTGGTGGCAATCGACTATTTGTCTAAATGGGTTGAGGCTCAAGCTCTTCCCACAAATGAAGCCCGGGTAGTGTTGAAATTTCTTAAAAAGCTCTTTTCACGATTCGGTACTCCTAAAGCCTTAATTAGTGACCGTGGCACTCACTTTTGCAATGCATTGATGGAGAAGTTTCT
>JARYGA010006910.1:0-40885 GCA_030545235.1 Helianthus tuberosus
GTCATCCTGCACAATCTCAACAACTTAGTTAGACTTGAAAACCCAAACCTTACCGGTTTTGGGTTGACCATGTAAATCCATATAAGAAGCTTCTATCCAATATCCATCACACCTTACTTGTGTCTTGGATGTTGTTGTTGAACAAGATTGATAATTTCCACTAGATCTTTGATTGGGAGAGTTCCAATAAACTCTCGGATTTTCTGACCTTTGAAAATTATTATCTTGATACCTTCTTCTCCCATTCTCATACCATGAATTTTGGAAAAATTTTGGATGTTGTTGAAAATTTGAGTTACGAAAACCCCTATATTCATTTCTTTGTTGAAAATTTCGATTACCAGCAGTTTGGTATCGATTTTGATATCCAAAATTTCTATTTTGACTTTGAAACCGATTTGATTTACCATTATAATGACTAAATTGTGGAGAAATATTTCTTGGTCTATCAAATCTTCTCGAAGTTGAGGGTTTTGATTGAAATCCAGGTTTATTTGTCTGACAACTAGATTTTACACTATTGTTTGACCCAACCTGATTCCCGTCTTTAACCTCATCAACTTCTTGTTTACCTTTCTTCAAAGGACAACAACTCGACACATGTCCTTTGTTGTGACATCTAAAACATGATCTTTTCTTATAAGTTTTCTTTTTGTTTGATCCCTTTTTAAATGTGTTGGCCTTTTTGTCTTCAGTATCCTCATCCACTTTTTGAGGTGTACTGTTAGACCCAACAGATTCTTTCAAAGAAACTGGACTATTTGGCAAGTCCACAGCTATCGGATCCACTACTACTTGTGCAGTGGTTACAAAATCAGTTAGCTCATCTTCAGTTGGTAAAAATGAGTAGTCTTGATGTTTAGAAGATGAAGCTTTAGTAAACCCCACCCCTGTTTTATCATTACTTCTTTTTAAACCTTTTTGAATTTGAGTCCTGACTAACGAAGAATTTCCAAAATTGTTTAACTTCCCCTGAAGTTCTACAATTTTGGCTTGTGCATCAGCCAATTCTGTGCACTTTTCTGAAAGCTCGTTAGTCTTTTCTTTCACAGTTTCACGAGCCAAATCAATGATCTGTAACAGTTCATTGACTTTGCTTGTTAAACTGCTGATTTCTTGTTAATTTGATTTGAGTTTTGTAAAACAATCTGACTCTCGTTTAATCAAAAGAACATTTGACTCTTTTAACTTTTCTAATTCAGCTGACTGAATTTTGTTTTGCTCCGATAGTCTGTCAACTTTAACCTGTAGTTCAGTGCAATTAAGACATGTATGACTTACAGATCCCTTTGAAACTTCTGCACCCTTCTTTTCAGCATTCTCCTCATCTGCTTCCTTATTCTCTTCTACCTCAGCAGCTTTCTCTCCAATCTTCACATCTGCAAGCTCAGCTACACATGCTTGATCACATGTATTCAATCTTGAAGGAATCTGATAACGTTTTTCTAAAGCTTCCCACAGCTCTCTAGAAGTCCCATACTTCTTAAAAGTATGTTTAACACACTCAGGCAAGGACATCTTTATTGCTGCTAAAGCTTTCTTCTCAGCATCAACCAACTGTTTCTCAGATTCATCCATCTTGTCATAAGAAATCACTTTTACCCTTCCTTCAACACGACGTGTAGGAGCAATATATCCATCTATCATACAGCTCCACATTCTCGTATCTTCACTCTTCACAAATGACTCAAACTTCTCTTTCCAGTCAGCATATTCTTTGATGTTTGTAAGCTTTGGCCAGTTCTTAACAATCTCACTTCCATTGTTCATCTTAGCCATCACGCAGCGTGAAAGTTTAAATGGATTTTGGTAACCTGTGTCAAAATCCAAATCTAACTTCTCTACTGACCATTTCGGAGATTTATTCTCAAAATCCGGTTCGCTAAAACGATCAAAAATGTCCGAAAAATGTAATCACCAAATTTTACGGGCAAACTCGTCTCGTTACCGCGAACAAAAAATGCCTTGTTTTTTTTTTTTTTTTAAGTAAAACTAATTATTATTATTATTATTATTATTATTATTATTATTATTATTATTATACTAAAAACCTAATGATTTAACTAATGATTGGTATAATGATTATAATATTATAATAATTATTATTAATATAATTAGGTCAATACGAGAACCACTGTTCTTCTTTCTTCTTCGTAACTCAAACCCAGAAACCCTAATCGTCACAGTCTTCTTCTTTCGAAACAGCCAACCCTAATTTCAAAATAAACAACCGACTGCCGCCAAGATGTCCGGTGATAATGGAGATGGCCGGAGAAGTACGACGAAGATGGTGATAGACGATGGAGTAGGACGACGACCGGTTGAGCGATGATAATGGAGATGACCGATGATGATGTTGAGTGACGACCGGAGACAAAGATGATGGATGATAGACGGAGAGGTGGAGGTACTCGTTCGGTGTTCGAATGATCGGTGAACGGAGGTTCGTCGGAGAAGATGAAGTGGTGGTTAAAGACGGAGGAGATGACGATGAACGGAGGTGGTGATCAGAACACTCAAAACAGTGATCGGAGGAAGGTGGAGTCAAAACTGTGGATGCAGTTGCGAGTCGGAACCGAGGTTGCGACTCGAGACCGCTTGGGAAGAAGATGACTCGAGACCAGGCTGTGACTCGAGAGTAGAAGATGTTGACTCGAGATCAGTTGAAGATGATTGCGACTCGAGAACTCGGTTGCGACACGGACTCGGAAACGTGATTGCGACTCGTAATTGAAGATGGCTTACTCGAGACCTCTGTGATGTTGTGAAGATGATGTTGAAGACTCGAAACCGTGAACTCCCTGTTGACTTTGTTTACTTTTCCAAAAACCACAAACAGAAATTTTAATAATTTTTGGAAACTGCAATCTTTTTAACACAAAAGGAATATTTCTTTTAAAATTTAAAACTGTTCAATATCTTTAACAGTTTCAAAACAAATTGAAACACCAAACTATTTTGATTTTTGATAAAAGTTCGATGAACAAAATCAAGAACACGAAGAACGCGATGAACAAAAAATTCCAAATCTTGAATCCGTGTATCAATCTCGAACCGACAACTAAGAGCAAAAGCTCTGATACCAATTGTAGGTCCCTATCCCGTGTGGATCGTAACGAGATTGATAATCAACCAAGGGTGCGGAATCCCCTTGATCAATCGAACAAACAGAAACAAGAATAAATATGAAGAACACGAAACAAATCACTTTCAATCCGGTCTTCTATTGATTATCCAACACAAGGTTTACAATCAATTAAAGACCTTCACAAGAAATCTCTCAGCCACTCTCTGTAGATTTCTCAAACTCTCTCAACTGACTACTAACTTGCTAACCTAAACCCTAATGCTAAGCCTTGTTTATGTAGGACAAGCTTTGCACATGGGCTTTGGTCTGGGCTAGGCCATTCTCCAAGCCCATTACACTAATTAACTCCCTAACCAATATGCTAAGCCCATTACAAAATATCCAAAGACTAAATACTTAAACTATTATGCTGTTGTCACAGAATATGCACCAACAGTCATCCAATGGCGGAACTGATTTCTCACTTTTTAGCTCAACTTGTGGCCCTTCTGACTTTGATGAGTCAGATTCATCGCCAGAAAATAGCTCCTCTGATTTTGACGAATCAAAATCAGTGCTAGAACTATCATCAGATTTCTTAACAACCCATTTTTGATTGTTAAGCTTCGCTTTTCTTTTGTAAAAACTCTTTGAACATTCACCAACCTCAAATTTTGAATTTTTGAACACTTTAATTTGTTTGGTTGGTGGTTCATTCTCAACCATTTTTTCTTTCAGTTTTTCAGAGACTTCCTGTTTTGTTTGGATTGCCTTAGAACAATTCCTGGCAATATGACCAACTGTTTTACATTGAAAACAGGTTCTCGTCTCTTTCTTCTTCTGAGCAACTTCCTTCTTCATTCCCTCTTGCTTCTTAGCAAGGAATTCTTTGTTTGTCTGCTTCCTGAACAATGTTCTTTTTCTTCTTCAGATGATGCTCCTGAAACAAAAACAGTTTTTGGTTTATAGACTTTTTCATTTTTATGATTTTCTGGTGGAATGAAACCCAATCCTTTCTTTTTGAAATTACCGTTATGGTTTGGTTTCTTTCGATAACCTGAACCAGAACTGTAACCTTTTTTCTTGTTTAATTTTTGTTGAACTCTTGAGGTGTACCTTTTAGGGTTTTCAGAAAGATTTACATCTTTTATTTCGAGAAATATTAATTTCTATCAGTTTAAAAACCTTTTTAATCTTTTCAATTTGAACACTTCTTATTGGAAATTCTTCATCAGAATATAATTTGTCAGAATCATTCAAAGTATATACTACTTTGAATGTTTCATCATTCAAATTATTTTGTGATAACAGAAATTCTTTATTATAAACCCGTTTGCCCTTTTTGACTTTCGGACTTGAAGTGTCGGACTCAGACTTTGACTCCTCCGTTTCATCTTTATCCAACACCTGATCGACACCTTTCTTAATTATCTCGGACTCTTGATCAGTGTCGGATGATGTGAACATGACATCAATGTTGTCTGGCAAGTTATCTGAAGGCTCAGATTCCCACTGTAAGTTAGTTGCCTTTTTGACTCTTTCTGAATTTGGATTTCGTGGAGAATATCCATTTTCAAGCGGGGGTGGACACTTGTTGTAACTGACACTTTGTTTCTTACCAGAATTCTTCACTTCAGTATTCTCTTTGGTTTTGGAATTCTTCACTTCAGATGTGTCTTCTTCAAATGCCTTCATGCCTTCAACTGTGGGGTAAATCCTGTCAATCACATAAGAAGAACACGAGTAACTTTTTAACAACTTGTTTACTCTTTAAGTTTCTATCCTATGAGTTTCCATCTTCTGTTCAAGCTCAGCACACATATCAATATAATAATTGACCATTTCCTGCTTTATCATGTATGCTCCATTGAGTGTCTTCATGGCTGTAGCTTGTTCACGGCTTGACTCGTTGTATTGATTCATGGCTTTGTTTAAGACATCATACGATTCTTTCAACCTGTTCATGTTGTGAATCAACTCGTTGTTGTATTTTTTTAGAGTCTCACAGTTTTCACAATTCTCATACATCTTTTCTGCATCAGCTTCCTTTTTAATCTCGAATGCTGGAATTTCTTTGTCCTGCTTCTTTATCACACGAACCTCTTCTTCATCATTCTTATCTTTCCTTCTTTCTTTATTTCTTTCGTCTAGAAAATTTAAATGTTCTTTCATTCTTTCTGCATAATACGAATTATCTTCATCACGATCATCTTGTTTTTCAACCTTCTTCTTTGCCATTCGAGCCTTTTCAGCATCTCTCTCAGCTAGATATTTTAAATGCTCTTTCATACTATTTGCCCAATAATCATTTTCATCATCTTCAACCTTTTGAGAAACAAAAGCTTTATGATTTACAGTTCTGTTAGGATCAAAATCATCCCAACTGAAATCTTTTGGAAGCCTTTCATCATCTTGATCCGTCAGACATGCTTTACTCTCACCTGAAATATATTTGTCCCAACTAAATCCTTTTGATGATCTTTCATCATCTTGATTCACCAGATAAGCTTTCTTTGATTCTTCAATCTCATTCCTAGCATGAGCAGTTTGTGTTTGTTGTTGATACGGCTGTTGAGCAACTTGATGATAAATTGCTTTCCGATAGTAATCATTGTTTCCGAAAGGATTTTGAGCTCCACTTGCTTCGCGGTTTGTGCATTCACGCTTTAAATGCCCGTTTTCCCTGCAACAAAAACAAGTAACTTTAGATTTATCAAATCCTAAAGTAGAAACATTTGCATCACGAAAATCATCTCTTCCCGTAATTTGTTTAAACTTTTCAGCTCTTCTAAACACACTAGCCAAACACCACTTAATATCCATAAGTTCCATCTCTTCAGCAACAATCTGATCGTAATCCTCTTTTGTCAACATTGGATTTCCGATCATTCCTATAACTAAACTCACATACGACTCTAACACGGTTACCAACAAAGACATATGACTTTTGGCTACTTCTTCAGAGTAATTTTGATCATTCTCAAGATTTAAAGCAATGTTGCATTGAAGTACTTTGCCACTCTTTGTTGTTGAAAAATTTGGATCGAACGATGGATATGAAGAAAATCCAGTTTTGCTACTTGATCCCTGAGATGAACTTCCAGACGAGCTTTTTGCATTGAAAGCAGATTCAATCTTTGGTGCAATGTTGGTCTTATCACTAGCACCACCTTTGTAATACAGGCCAATATCTTGTTCACCATCATAGTTCTTCATTCTTGCTATCTTTCGTTGTTCCATCTCTTGAGCTTCGAGTTGTTCAATAAAATCACTCAGCGTTAGATTGTCAAATTCTTCTTTATTTTTCAACACCATAAGATATGTGCCCCAAACATCATGTGGTAACGCATCGGCCAACTTTTCAATCAATTCTTCTTTATCTTTATTAATGTTCAATCTTTTCATATTCTTCACCAAGTTGCAATATCTTTCTATAATCTGCTTTGTGTTTTCAGTTTTTAGTCCACGAAATAGGTCAAATTCTTTCTTCAAAAGCGACATTTTGTTCTTGATCATCTCTTTACTACCAACAAACTTCGATTTTAGTTCTTTCCATATTGATTGTGCACTTCCGTTGTGCTGTAGTAAGATCAAGATTTCTTCCCTTATAGTTTGCTGCAAGAGACTAACCATCATTTTTTCATCTTTGTATTTCTTTTTCTCATCAACACTTAGATCTTTAATATCAACCTTCTCTCCGTTGTCCTTAACCGTTCTGATATATCGATATTCAGTACATTCCCATGCATCTAAGTAATATGCTTGAACCCAGTTTTCAAAACGTTCTGCCCATCCACTATACTCCTCAATACTCATAAGCTTAGGCGGTTTTTGCGTGGTACCCGTTTCATTTTCTAGCATCGTATTCTGAGTTGTAGTGATCGGGCTAGCAAAGGCATTGTAGAACTCGTTCTCCATGATTCGGTTATCAAAAGTTCACAAACACAGACTTTCAAACGAAATGGATGATTCTCAAACGAAATGGATCCTTTCAAGCGAAATAATCACAATTCAAACGAAATGAAACTTTTTACCCACTTCGTGCGAAATGGAATGTTGTTTCAAGCGAAATGAATTCTTTCCTCCCAATTCGTGCGAAATGAAGATCTGATGAACTGTTTCAAGCGAAATGACAATTGGTGCGAAATGAAAGCTCAATTCGTACGAAATGGCTGCAAGTTCAAACGATCTGGTATCCAATACGTGCGAAATGGAGCTGACGTCACACTTTCGGACTGTTTTTCAACAAATTGATCGAGTTTAACTTCGATTTTAAGTCTAATTCTTTCAAGGGTTTGTTAAAACAGTGTTTCGCACGTTACAAATGAATTGAACAAGGCTACTATATATAGGCAAATCATTTCACACGGAACAGACTCACACGAAATGGACTTACCATTTCGTGCGAAATGGACATCTCTATTTCGTGCGAAATGACTCATTCATTTCGTGCGAAATGACTCAAACCTATATGTTTCTCGTATTTCATGCCCTGATCTCTCTAATCTAATACAAGACTCGATACAAGACGAAGTCGACAGACATATGCACCAACAAATATGCACCTAAAGGCCTACAAAGCATGTAACAACGAATCAACAACAAAGTTGAGCGAGTTCACAGTTGGTTGTACATTTTAAAATTGTTCCAAAAACATAAGTTCTTTCGTAAACCATGTGTTAACCGGTTCCTTGTTTCCCAAACCATAACAAGTGGGGGCTACCCCATGTGAACCACTAGACCCGTTACCATATCGACTACTGACTGAAGTAAGTTGGTGCCATAGCGTCAATGTCTATCATCATTGACGTGCCCAGATCCATTAGTTCACGCCCGTCCTCTGCGGCACGGTGTGAGGCTTATCAAACCTAAATAGTGCTATCTAACTAATGACCCGCTCGCCATTGGCCCGGCGATTAAGTCGATATAAAAATGAGGGACTTCATGATAGAGTTTTTGGTCTAGTATCAATGTTATCACCCTTCAATAAAGAGGATGTGGTACGTGTCCCCTAACCAGGAGATCACGCAGGTTCTGATTAAATCCTTAGTACATGTTATCACCCTTCAATAAAGAGGATGTAGTACGTGTTCCAAACAAGGAGGTCACGCAGTTTCCGATTAAATCCTTTACTCATTCCCAACCACCGGGAATCCCATGCCTTGTAGAAAGTGTGAACTCACCTTTGGTTGCTCGGTTGGACTCTTAAAAATAGCTAACACTCAGGGTTGGTCAATCACGTCCTAGTATGATTACCAGTTAGTTTATTAGTGATTTCAAATAAAGCACGAAATCCTTACACGTATCATGCAATCACGTTGACAAGTTACATGTATATTCCACATATATATTTTCGTTCCAACGGTATATGTATATGAATATATAGATGGTCCTAGCATACAACAACTTAAAGGACATTTAATGTTGACATTAAACCTGTTCGATCATTCACAACTAACAATTAGATGCACATATTTCGACTTAATACGTTTCAGCTTTAATAGTCGAAACTGGGCTGTTTTCGGGTATTTTAATAAAATAGTTAACTTATTCCAAAAATTCCCAAATTTTTACAGAATATCTTAAACGATCCATATATTATTGTGTAAAAATCTTGGGATCCAATTCATTACCAATTATTTTATAAAAATCATTTACCGGGCTGCAATCAGATTCGTCACTTTCTGACTGCAGTCCATGGAAAAATTCATTTAAAATTAATCGTAAGTCTGATTGACGAAGTTCCAGTTGGAGAATTACAAAGACATCAGTGGCCATCTACAGTACAAATTTCATGACCTAATTCTACACAAGTATCAAGTTATGACGAAAAACATAACACAAATTTTCAGCAGTAAAAACGCAGCTTTTGCTGCTGTACAAAATGAACCTTTAAAAATAGAAAACGACCTTGAAAAAATATGATTCCAGCGCCATTTGAAGCGTTTTTCAAAAACATATAATTTAGACTTCATAAAATCAACTTTTCGATAAATTATGAGCCCGTTACAGCCGATTAAAGTCGGCTGTAACTGGTGGACAGATTCTGATTTCACTTCCCAAAACCCGTGAACGTTTAACCAGCGAACCCCCGACACTTAAACATTGATCACAGCAGGTTATAAGTTATTTATCTCAGATTCATCATGCTAAAGTATCAATATCATCAAGAATTTCAACCCTAATTAATGCATGTGTGTCTATCCATGCATGAACAATATTACTAGATATCATATACAATTTTCTTATGTACACTAGACTTTATGCAGCCATCATAAACATCAAGAATCATCAACCACTTCAGAAACACAGCCAATATAACAACTATTAATATAAATTTAGCAATAATTTAGTGTGTTACCAGGTTCTGAAAGTGATGGGGATCTCAAGTGCCTGAACCGAAGATTTGAAAAGCCTTCGTGGGTCTTGGTTTCGTGCCACAATAGCGAGAGGAAGGGAGGCATCAGTTTGATCGCAGGTAGGGTTTAGGGTTGGGAAGTGATAAATAAAATATGCAGTTTACGTAACTACTTCACAATGGGTGTAGCGGTTGGGCTTGTAGGGAGTTGGGCTGCAAATGCTAAAAGGGAATGGTGGTTTGGCTTCAAAAATAAGGGCTGCGCAATAAAAGGGGATGTGGGCCGTAAACTTGATAATGGTGGCAGCCATTGATTTTGTTGTTCCATTAGTTTTTTACTTTTTATTATTTTTTTTAAATTTTTTTTACATAACAACAACTAACATAAAAATATAATTAATCAACCAATATAAAAGTATAATATTCATGCTATGGTTCGGGCCTTGTAAGTTCCGAGCTACGCGAGTGGGTTAACTCGACACGCGAGACATGTGGTTTGGTTCAAATGGTTCAAGTCGATTCAACGCGATGTGGATTAATTCAATAAATAATAAAATGATTCGATTATAAAAGCAAAATAAACGGTTTCTACCTTGAAGTCACGGGTTGTCACATCATCCCCAAGTTGAAAGAAATTTCGTCCCGAAATTTAGCACACAGTCACTGAGGAAGCTAGTTTTGTTGAGCGTTTTCGCTGGGTGTCACATCATCCCCCCGTTGGTTTGGAATTTCGTCCCGAAATTCCATAGTAGCTTCAGTATTGGACTCATCTTTCTTAAACAACTGGGGATACTTGCGTTTCCCGGTCCATAATTTCCACCGGTTCCTCGACGAAACATAACTGGTCGTCGATAGTGAGTTCCTTAAAAGGAACGATGAGGGTTTCATCTGACAGGCACTTCTTCAGATTCGACACATGGAACACGTTGTGAACTCCACTGAGTTCTTCGGGTAGATTCAATATGTAGGCCACCTTGCCAATTCTCTCTGTGATATCGAAAGGCCCAACATATCGCGGATTGAGTTTGTATTGTATACCAAAACGAACTACACCTTCCCAAGGTGAGACTTTAAGTAGTACTCGATCCCCAACCTGGAACTCGAGTGGTTTCCTGCGCTTATCAGCGTAGCTTTTCTGACGGTCATGAGCTGCCGCCATCCGTTGTCGTATCTGAGCAATCTTCTCTGTTATGTCTATGACGAGTTCTGGGCCAGTGATTTGGCTGTTTCCAACTTCTGCCCAACAAAGAGGTGATTGGCACTTCCGTCCGTACAATGCCTCGAACGGAGCAGCCTGGATGCTGGTGTGGTAACTGTTGTTATACGAAAACTCCACTAAAGGTAGATGCCGCTCCCAGCCGTTACCAAAGTCGATTACACATGCTCAAAGCATGTCTTCAAGAGTTTGGATGGTGCATTCAGTCTGCCCATCCATCTGTGGATGATGTGCTATGCTCATGACTAAACGTGAGCCAAAGGATTTGTGCATCGCTTGCCACAAATCAGATGCAAATCGTGGGTCGCGATCAGAGATAATGGAGGTTGGCACCCCGTGCCTAGCAACTACTTCTTTCAGGTAGATGACTGCAAGTGTAGAAAACTTATCCGTTCCCTTGATGGCTAGAAAGTGTGCTGGTTACGTGAGACAATCAACGATCATCCAGGTGATATCGTTTCCGTTTCGAGTTGTAAGTAGACTAGCGACCAAATCCATGGCAGTCTGTTTTCGCTTTCCATATAGGTGTTTCTGGTTGCTAACACTTCACCTTGACTTTCCCACAAGTCAAACATCCTTCCCATACCTAGCTAGGTGGGCCTTCATGCCCGATTACCAGTACAAGGTTTATAAATCCTAATGCCTCTCATCAAAACCCAGACGACTAGAATATCGAACCCGGTGTGCTTTGCTCAACACGAGTTCCCTACAGTTGCCGTATAACGAGACCCACATTCGTTCCATGAGGTAACGAGTATCATCCGACCTGTCAAAGGTTGCTTCTCCATGCCCCGCATGGGTTCAACTTGAAAATCTTCTTCCTTCTGTTCTCCAGTTTGGACAGAGCAAGTCTAATAAGGTAAGTTAGAGTCGATAGTAAGCTGCAAGCTCGTGCACATTCAAGTTCACAGTCGTAATCATCCAAAAGTTCCATCCAGTGGTGCCATTAACTGATTTTAGCTCTTTCAAAACCAGGGTACACGGGAGGCCCTTGTGATCGGTCTATGTAACACATTCAGTACCGTCCAAGTAATGCCTCCAAGTAAATCCAAAGACCATGGTTTCCACCGCCGGGTGTGTGCTGTAACTCCATTACGTAAGTAATCACTCTCTCGTGTTGCGTCGACGTGTAACTGGGACTCTGATTCGAACCATAAAGATATACCACTAAGTCACCCACGCCCTTGGGTAAAGGCAATGCTCAGTGCATTGCAGAGTTTGAGTTTGAAAGCTGAAAAGACGCCCCCTATTTCGCCTTTCACGAACACAGCACCCTGCTGTGCTAAGGAGATTTAAGCTGTCCGACCTTCGAAAATCCTGTGAGTAAGCTGCGATAGTACCTAGCGAAACCAAGGAATTGCTGTAACCTCGAAGAAATCTTTGGTGTCGATCGGTTTAACCAAAATGGGTCTTAGCGAGATCCATGTGTATTCCCACTCCGTTGATTACATGTCCAAAAACTACCTCTCGCACCCAGAAATTACATGTAACAAGACTTTGTGCGGAGTGGCTCCTCCCTCAGAAGTTCAAAAATAAGATACAAATGCCACCCATGGTGTTTGATGTGCTCGAAGTGGTTTAATAAAAACAACTAAAATTACCCTAAATCTAGACACTCTAAGCTTTAAATTTATAAATCTAGACTCGATCTAAAACTAAAACCACACAACCGACAAGTGTACCGATCAATGTAGTATAGCTAAACTAAGTCCGAGTATCGAACCCACGAGACTCTAATGACTACGCTAAGACTCTATTTAGACTAGGACTGACACGACTTAACTAAATGTTTATTTGATGAAGGGGGGTTTCTAAAAATCCTAAATAAAATAATAAAATATTTAACTAGAAAATCAAAGAAAAGACTAAACACGAACGTGGACGAAGACTTTGACCAAAGGCGATGAAGACTACCTAGGCTAGACGCAAGTTTAACTCGGAATGGATTTCTATTCGATAATTTTGTGGTATGGAACCGGGATCTTTAAATGCTAAACCTATTAAGACACCAACTAAGCCCCTCGATCCTTCTCAAGGCGATTCTTGTGGCACTACCTAGGCTGTTACGCTTACCGGTTTTCTAGATTTCCTCACAGTCCTCTAGCTTCTTGAAAGTGCCTAAATAAGACGATCTACCTCACACCGCGAAAGTCTAAGGCAACTATGGGTTTTAATCTTGGTTTAATAGGCAAGAGAATGTTTAAGGACTAGACCGATTTCTTGGACCTAGCTATAAACCAAATCGAGACCTGTTAATAACCTCGAGCCTCACAGCGACAAGATTAGCAGAACACTTGATTTTATTAAATTACCGAATATTACTTCTAAGGTTACTTATGCAATTTTCACCCTAAAGAGTTAAAGATTTATTATGTGATATAGACACTCACCTAAATCAAGAACCCTAGCACAACCCTATTATGTGATATAGACCGTCACCAAGGATTATACGAAGCAATAAACAGTGATAAAACAATATCAAGCATGCATATACACCAAGTTAAAATTCCATAGTCGTTACAATACAAGAAAATCCATAAACCACCCCAAAAACCGAATAAAAATCCAAACTTTATTTAAACTATTGTCATGCATAGGTAGTTAAAGGTTTTTAGACAGAAAACATAATCAGAAACAAAGTATCAATCAAGAATAAATCTGAATTCATCTTGCAACAATGTAAAACGAACGAAAAACAAAGAAACAGGAAGTTTAAACCCGTGATCTTTACTCCCGAGCGCTCCAAAGTGTTACCCGATGATTCCTGGCTTCCCAAGATGCTCCAAAACCTTCAACAGCCTTCAATGGTGCTCCAAGATCCTCAAATTTGTAAGTGATGCCGGCTGTTGATGAAGATGATGATTATATAACATGCAAAAACCTACTAGCCGTTGTTGTTTCGAAGTCGGTGCACTTTTCAACTCTCTCGCGGCCCGCGTAGCAGGTAAACATAAGTTCACACGGCCGGCATCAATGCTGAAATCCAGAAACATGTCTTTAGTTTAGGCGGCCCGCGTAAGGTTCTTCTGTCTTCTACGCGGCCCGCCTGAAAGCTTCAGATTTGATTTTTCGATTTCTTTTAGCTCCCGAGCTCTCGTTTTCCAATCCAGCCTTTCGCCTTTCCAGATTTTAACTCGTTTCTGCTTCTTTTGGCTGTAAAGACCTGGAAATCACAAAATATCAAAAGTATGTACATTCTACGCTAAAAACGGGACAAAAACGAATATCTAACGACTAAAACGGACGTGAATAAAGATGTGTTTTACAATACATCAGTGTTCCTTTCTCTTGGTCATGATTCAGAACGTCGTCGACAAATACAGTCGATACATGTGATCCCTAAAGCTGCTAGTATGTTGATCAACTCAATGATCATGGTGTACAGAGTTAAAATGGCTGCATTACATTCGACATGCTGTTCTAAGAGCATTCTCCTCTTGGACTTCCATCTGATGATAGTTCGTTCGCTAGCCAATCCTCGAATGGAAGCTGGTCCCTCGCAAGTGGTTGATAGGTGGCCAATACACGGTCGAGACAAACGGTTCCTAACTGTCACCTTGTTACGTTCTCGATAATCGGTACACATACGGAAAGGCTTATCTTCACTGGTATAACTGGGACTCCCCAAAGCGAAAAACTAGATCCGATAAAACTCATGTCCAATAGTTCCTGAAGTTGATTAGGCAGTTCCTGCAACCTTCCTGGTGTAAGACGATATGGAATGCTAGAAACAAAGGCTGCTTCCGACATGATACCGATCTGATATTCCACCTGACGATGTGAAGGTAAACCGGGTAGTTCTTCTGGTAGACGTTGCTTTCCCTAACCCAGAGGCATTCCGGCTATAGAGTCACTATCCCCAACTCGGATTACTTAGGCTTCGGTACTTTTTATTTATTTTGCAAGGTCGATTTCACACACCCTAGAGGTAATCCGGCTGTAGAGTCGCTATCCCCAACCACAGACTACATAGAAATGGCTACTTTCATTTAGTTTCTAGCTCGTTTATTTCATGTTTTTTTCACGAGATAATGACCAAAAACTCTAACGATCTTAGCTTATAACGACATCCCTTATACTATTATTGGCGGTTTCAATTTCCCCACTTTCCCTAGATGAGAACCCACTAGTAGACCGACAATTAGGTATATTTTAAATCAAAGGAACCCAGAACCGAATCAAGCCTACCCGCATATCCCAAACTAGACACAAGCTCAATTATATTATCTCATATTATCATTATTTGAACCCGAACAAAAACTCGACTTTTCTATCATTTTCCGCTTTTTAGTTTGCAAACTTCTTATTTCAAAAGACATTTTCTAATTTTTTTTTTTGGATATTTTTTTTTTGTATTTTTTGACTTTTTATGACTCAAGACTCACTAAACTAACGACTCAAGACTCAAATGTCCCATCCCCACACTTAAATATTGCATTGTCCCTAATGCAAGGATGAAAACACGACTCCTAAAGCCTAAAAACAAAAAGAAATACGAAAAATAAATAAATATACAAAGTATACAAGTGGAACGACTTAGCTGAATATATGTGAGACTGTAAGTGTGCCAGTCGATACCACATATGCCCTCCAATCCAAACGTGCTCAGCAAACTGTACTAACTCGGACACGCGAACGGAAGCGGCACAAACAACAACCTAACAATCAATCAACCAAGCAAACATAACATAATATATACCATCACAAGCAGTGTCACAATCACATCAAAGTATCAACCAACCCCAAAAACCCTCCAACCTGTTTATAATATTAGTACAAACCAAAATATGAGGATCAAAACAAGATAAAATAAAAATAAAAGATATAAGCTCCATAAGCTGTTGCATATCCTCACGCTCCTCCTGCTCCACACTGCTGCCCGCCTGCAGGGTCCTCCTGCTGTGGCTGCCAAGATGGCAGCGGCTGCAAGTGGAAGTGATCCATGATCACTCTCATACCATCCTCGATACGTCTCTGACCCGCTATACTCTCCTCATGCATAACCTCCATCCTATCATATAACGCCTCTAATGTCAACGGCTCTGGTCGTGGCTGCCTAATCGGGTGCTCGCATGCTGGCAACTGATGCCTATGAAGTGGCACCTGATAACGCTGGGGAATCGCAGCCTGCATCGCCTCTGCGGCAGCTGAATTTGGTGGAGGTGGCACCTGCTGCCCCTCTATCACCGCCTCCCAGGCCGGTGGATCATCCCATGTAACTATCCTAGCCTGCTGAAAGCTCTTCAGCTCCATAAGTGATGGAGCTGGTCATGTACGCATCCTCTCAGCAGGATAATCAGCAAATATACCCAAATTCGCTGCTAACATCGTAATGCACGGCCCTCCATACAACCTCGACTTTCCTCCACCCTTCTTCGGCCTCACCAACGACCACGCCAGAATACTTGCCAGATTTGCTGGCCGACGCTCAACCATACACATCAGACAAAACAAACTATGCTGATTCACCTTATTATCCCCCTCATGCCTACCTATCAACGTTGCCGCCAATATCTTGTGCACAAACCTATACAGAGGATCTCTGATATCAGATGCCACCATGTTGTTTGAAAATGGTGTGATAGCAATAGTGCGCCAAAACCTCTCTAACTCCTCCTTCAACACACAAAAATCCTGCCTCTCCCTCACTACGTGCCTCAACAAACCCCTAAACTCATCAGACTCAACCTCTTGGCATGAGTAGAATCCAGTCGCCTCTGCGAACTGTGGCAGTGTCATGTTGAAGATCCTTTTCCCAACACAAACGAGACTACATCTGGCTCATCAAACCCTCCTTGATGCTTGTACTGAAATGTGGAGTGGAACTCCAAGGCGAGCTCGCAGTATTGTGGTGCGTCACAATCCAACGCCATCCTAAACTTGGGCCCTAGCAACTCCTGCAGCCTCTCAACCTGCCCCCTGAACTCCAGTAGCTTCACCCTCTTAATAGCATCAAACTTCACATACTCAGCCGATCCAATAGTAAACCGTAGCAACGGGCTATCCCACAGCCTCCTGCCATGTCCATGTGGGGTCCCCGCATCCCTATGCGTAACCTCTCTAAGTGGTGCATCAGCTGGCTGCTCCTCTGCAGCTTTAGCAGACCCGCGCCTCTTGCGCTTCGTACCCGAAGAGGATCCTTCACCTGACATCCTGTTCAAACAATTCAATAAACGCACGAAACAGGTGAACAGTTAGTAAAAACAAACTATTTTGGTATTTTTGAGTTTTTTTTTTTATTTTTTTGGAATTTTTAAGAAGTTTTCTGATTTTTTTTGTGAATTTTTGAATTTTTTTATGATTTTTTTCAAATAATAATATACATTCAAACAACGGCCGTATAGCATTTCGTTTGCAGCCGTTGTTTGAAAATGAGCGACATCATCGCAAAATGACTCGAAAACAAACCAACTTCGCCCGAATGGAGATTGAGTACGAGCGAAGTGGTTTAGTCAACAAGCAATGCAAAAGATGCGCAATGACACTAAACAAGACTCAAACACGACTCAAAAGACACCAACGGACACTAAAGACGTAAGACACGACGCAAAACTAGACACTTTGACGCACAAAAACACAAAACTCTCAATTTTACCCCCTCTCGGCACCTTGCTCGCCCTCGAGCAATCCCAAGTGCCGACAAAACATCCAACTAAGCGTGGAAGGAACGGAAACGGCGCGCGTATTTAGTAAAAATTTATGTCTTTATGTCAAAAAGCACGAACCGTATCCCCACACTTGAGTGTTACCTATCCCAAACCAAATCATCCGCAATTTCCAAACCAAATCAAATCAAACCAAACCAAACTGTGTTAAAATCTGACCCGACTGAAAATTATTATCCGAACAAAACAAATCAACCACCCCCCGCCTATCACTAATCTTGTCCGAAATCAAATCAAACAAACCAACGCAAACCAACCCGAGCCACCCGTACCCTCACAATACCCTAATATCACTAAACATGCCGATAACTAACTACACTTTACTCAAACCACTGACCACACCTACTGCAGACATAAGCAATCATCGACCTAACCACATCGACTCGACTACTGACTTGCAGACTCCAAACAGACCCAAAACAACCACACAACTGACCTGACCCATTTACTGACTCGAAACAATTGACTACGGACTCGACCATAATAATCATACCTGCAAAACCGACTCGTCAAACAAATATATCACGGACGCAATTGACGCCACTAACCTGCACTTAGACATTATGCAGACACATTGGACTGACTCGAAACAAAAATGACAAAACTGCAGACACATGACTCACTGACAAAACGATGACTCAACAAACAAACTAGTGACTAATCAAAAGTATTGCAGAAATCATACCTTGACGTCGACGACTTCAGAAAAGCGAGAACAAATGGTGGCAGGCGGTGTGCGGCGGTGGTGACTGGTGGATGTATGATGTCTAGGATAGTGGAAATGTGGTGGTGGTAATGGCCGGTTAAAATGGGGATGGGGGGTGGAAATGAATGGTGAAAAGGGTGGTAGTGGGTGGTGATAGATGGCGGATGAGTGGTGGAGAAGAGTGGTGGTGGGTGTTTGTAAGGAAATGGATTAGGGTTTCAAATGTGGACTCAATTTGGGGATTTCAACACTGTTAGCGACATAAAGGGTCCTCGCTGCCCGCGTAAGTTTGGGCTAAGTTAAGGCGGGCCGCTTCACTCATAGATTTTAAAACTTCTTTTAAGCCCATACGGGCCGCGTAAAGTGAAGACTGGGCCTACACGGGCCGCGTGGACAGTAAACAGCAGCTGTTTATTTTTACAGCAACAACAGATATGCTGAAATTGATTTTATTTAATTCCCAAAATGCCCCGTGCACTTATTTTGTCGATTTTAATGTTAAACGTACCTGGAAAGCTGCTCCTTTGTCGATTTCGCCCACGTGAAGGTGATGAAACCTGCAAAATACTCGACGACACATAATAGACGCAAAAACTACGAAAATCACGAAAAACGACGCAAAGACACGAAAACTCTAACTAACGACGCGACATTAACGACGACTCATTGTACAAACTCTACACTTGAGTTTTCACTCAAGAAACTACGCGGTGGTGTTAGGCGGGTCCGAAAGAGGAACGGTTTCCTCTTCGGTGGTGTCGATGGGACCCCCTAATTAGTGCTTCAACCGATGTCCATTAACTTTCCACGAATTCGACTTTTCTTCATCAAACAACTCCACGGTACCGTACGGGAAAACCTCCTTCACGACGTATGGACCGGACCATCTTGACTTCAACTTTCCGGCGATCAATTTCAATCTCGAATTAAATAAAAGCACTTGATCGCCCACTTTAAACTCCTTCAACTTCCGCAACCTTCTATCATGCAAAGCTTTCGACTTTTCCTTAATGCTCCACGACCGATCATACGCGGCGTCATGAAGCGCCTCCAACTCATGAATTTGGAAAAATCGTTTCCGAGCGGCCTCGGTCAAATCTAAATTCACCGTTTTGAGCGCCCAAAGAGCCCGATGCTCTAACTCGATCGGCAAATGGCACGCTTTCCCATAAACGATCATAAACGGCGTAGTACCTAGTGGTGTTTTATAGGCGGTGCGGAATGCCCATAACGCATCGTCCAACTTATCGGCCCAATCCTTTCGACTCTTCCCTACGGTTTTCTCTAAGATTCGCTTAACTCCTCGATTCGCGTTCTCCACTTGACCGCTCGTTTGCGGATGATACGCGGTAGACAGGCGGTGCATAACTCCATATCTCTCCAACGCCTTCTCCATAACGGAATTGCAAAAATGCATACCGCGATCACTAATAATTGACTTTGGAGTACTAAATCGCGTAAACAACTTTTTCAAGAATCTCACCACCACTCGTGAATCATTCGTAGGCAAAGCTTGAGCTTCCACCCACTTTGAAACGTAGTCTATCGCAACGAGGATGCACCGATTTCCACTCGAAGATGGAAACGGTCCCATGAAATTAATGCCCCAAACGTCAAAGACTTCTAACACTTGAATAGGATTCTGAGGCATCTCATCCTTGGATGAGATGTTGCCGGTCCGCTGGCAATGATCACACTTTCTAACAAACTCCATTGCATCATTCACTACCGTCGGCCAATAAAATCCACAATCGAAGACCTTCTGCGCAGTCACATGCGGACCGTGATGGCCTCCTGTCAAGCCCTCATGAACATGTCGAATGATGTCCCAACCATCCTCTCTACTCACACACCTCCTCAAAACTTGATCACCTCCTATCCTGAAGAGGTAAGGCTTAGGGGTGGGCTTTTTTTTCCCAAATACCCGTACTCGTACCCGTACCCGTACCGATTTTAGGTATTTGGTACATGTATCGGTACCCAATTTTATTGATTTTGGTATTCGGTACTTTCGGTATTGGTACGGGTACGGGTAAAAACGGGTACTCGTACCGAATTCTGTGTATACCTTTAAAAGTTTTTTTGTATTATGTTTTATTTCATATTATGGTATTTATAGTGTACTTGTATTGATTTTACCTATATGGTACCCGTATCGTATTGGTACTCGTACCAATTTTACCTATTTGGTACTCGTACTATATTGGTACTCATGTCAATTTTACCTATTTAGTACTCGTACAAGTGCTCAAAAAGTAAATAAAAACAAAATGGTACCAAGCGGGTACTGTACCGAAAATACCCGTACCAGTACCCCTACTCGTACCCGTACCGTACCTATATATTTGGTACGGTATTTGGTACCTAGTTTTGTTCAAATTCGGTACTGGTATTTTCGGTACTGGTACGGGTAGAGGTACGGGTACTGTACCAATCTCATCCCTAAGGCTCGTCCCATATATACTTTCGCGCATCATTCAAAAGCTTTCTCCTCTGCTGGCGATTTATACCATCCATCACGAATCCTTCGGCCAAATAATTGGCTATATCGCTAAACCATGGTAAATCCTCGGTCCCTGCCTTAACAGAATCAATAGACTCGTGAGGGAATCTGTCTCCTATCGCCTCCTCACGAATCTCCTCTCTCCTCGGATCCTCTAAACAGGACAAGTGGTCTGCCGCCACATTCTCTGCCCCTTTCTTATCCTTAATTTCAATATTGAACTCGGAAAGAAGCAGAATCCATCGTATAAGGCGCGGCTTCGCGTCCTTCTTCTGAAACAAGTAACGCAGAGCGGAATGGTCGGTAAACACAACGGTTTTTGAAAGAACAAGATACGAACGGAACTTGTCGAATGCAAAGACAACTGCTAACAACTCCTTCTCCGTGGTAGTGTAATTCTCTTAGGCATCATTCAAAGTTTTACTCGCGTAGTAAATCGGGTGAAAATGATTCTCCCGTTTCTGCCCTAACACCGCACCGACTGCGTAATTGCTCGCGTCGCACATGAGCTCGAATGGTAAGCTCCAGTCGGGTGATACAAGAATCGGTGCACTCACCAACTTCTCCTTTAGAAACTCAAACGCTTTAAGGCACTCCTCGTCAAAGACAAAAGGAATGTCCTTCTCCAAAAATCGCGTCATGGGGCGTGTAATTTTAGAAAAATCCTTGATAAAGCGCCTGTAAAATCCCGCATAACCGAGAAAACTACGAACCGACTTGACACTAGTCGACGGAGGAAGCTGGCTGATCGTATCTATCTTTGCTCTATCAACCTCAATGCCAGCTCACGAAATCTTGTGCCCTAGAACAATACCCTCAGTCACCATGAAGTGACACTTCTCCCAGTTCAGCATCAGCTGCGTTTCCACGCACCTCTTCAACATCTTCTCGAGATTCATCAAACACTGATCGAAAGAACTACCATATACTGAGAAATCATCCATAAACACCTCCATCGAACTATCTACCATATCCTGAAAGATCGCGATCATACAACGCTGGAAAGTAGCTGGAGCGTTACATAGACCAAACGGCATGCGTCGGTACGCGTACGTGCCATATGGACATGTAAAAGTGGTATTTTCCTGATCCTCTGGTGCGATAGGAATCTGAAAATAACCCGAAAACCCGTCGAGAAAGCAATAGAGTTGCTAACCTGCGAGGCGCTCAAGCATCTGATCAATGAATGGGAGCGGAAAATGATCCTTACGAGTGGCGTCATTTAACTTTCGATAGTCAATGCATACACGCCAACCCGTAACAGTACGTGAAGGAATAAGCTCATTCTTCGCATTCAGAACAACTGTCATCCCCCCTTTCTTCGGGACGACCTGCGTAGGGCTCACCCAAGCTGAATCAAAAATCGGATAGATCAAACCAGACTCGAACAACTTCCTAACTTCCTTCCTAACTACCTCCTGCATATTAGGATTCAAACGACGCTGCGGCTGCACTACAGGCTTGTAAACATCCTCCATCAAAATGCGATGTGTGCAAAAAGTAGGGCTGATGCCCTTGATATCAGATAGCCTCCAGGAAATCGCATCACTGTGCTCTCTCAGTACCTCGATCAACCTCGCTTTCTCCTCCTCTGTCAACTTCGAAGATATGATGACAGGCATATTCGGCTTCTCTCCTAGAAATGCATACTCAAGATGCGATAGAAGAACCTTAAGTTCTAGAGGCTGTGGAATCTCTACAGGAGTACTCTCATCACTAATCTCGTTGAGCTCCAACGTCTCAGGAACCCACAACTCATCACTCTCATCTAACTGCTCCTCCTCAACTTCCTCTACTTTCTCTTCATCAGGCTCGTTGACAATTCCCTCGCCCACTAAATCAGCTCCACTGAAGTACTCGAAACACGTGTCGACACAGGATATGAAAGAATTTAGAAAGTAAACAGAATGACACGGTCCACTATCTTCGTCTCCACCTCCAGGATGCTGCATCGCCCAATCAATCTCAAATGTGACAATCTCGTCACCCACACGAAGATAAATCTTACCGTCAATGACGTCGATGATCGACTTTGCGGTCCTAAGGAATGGACGGCCCAGAATAATAGGAACTCTCTCGTTGGCCTCCATATCAAGAATGACGAAATCAACAGGAAACACAAACTTATCCACTTTAACCAACAAATTCTCCACTATCCCACGAGGATACTTGACTGATCTGTCAGCCAAGGACAACGACATACGAGTGGGCGTTAACTCTCCTAAACCCATCTTCTCGTACAACGAAAACGACATCAGATTGATGTTGGCCCCTAAATCGGCTAGAGCGTGAACGAGGGTAACGGCTCCCCCAAAGAGACACGGAATGGTGAAAGTACCAGGATCGGTTAATTTCTCTGGTAGCATATTCAAGACTACCGCGGAACAACCTCCTGTCAATGGAATATTCAAAAGCGCACCAATTCTCTCCTTACGCTTCAAAAGATCTTTGAGAAATTTAGCATATTTAGGCATAGACTGAAGTGCTTCGATAAACGGAAGATTGATTTTCAATTGCTTGAACATCTCGAGGAATTTCCCATACTCCTGAGCATACTTCTGCTGCTTAAGGCGGGCGGGAAACGGAAGGCGAGAATGATCAATCACTGGTGATGGCCGAACCTTCGTCGGCTGCTTCTCCACTTTCTTCTCTACTGGCGACTCCTTGGCGTGTGCGGTACTTGCTGGGTCTAGCCTCATGTGCACCTTTCCTGGAGCCTCCATCTCGATCTCCTCATCGACTTCATCTTCCTTCTCTTCCTCAACTCTCTCTCTCTCACAACCTCTCTCAAGCTCTTTCCACTGTGGGTCGTAATAGCTTTCGCTGAATGATTCACGGGATTCGTGAAAGTATTTCCCGAAAACTGACCAGGTGGGTGCTCCTGCAACTGCTTAGCGATTCCTCCTACTGTTCTTTGAAGATCTAGAAGTGTGGATTGCTGACTCTTGAGCTGAAGTTCGTGACTTTTATTAATCTGCTCCTGATTTTTAGCGAAATCAGTGAGAGATTTCTGCGTCGTCTGATTTTGTGTCATCATCTCCTGATTTTGTGTCATCATCTGGGCGAACATCTCCTCCATCCTACTCAAACTACCCTCGAACACCTTGCCACTGCCCTGACTCTCTAGATTCGACCCTCCACTAGCAAACTGGCCTCCTGAGCCACTAAACTAACCATTCTGACCCGAACCACTACTCGTGTAAAGACCCAGCCCCCTATTTTGATACTGACCAGATGGGAAACCAGGGGGATTGCAAGAAGAATGAAAACCACTATTGTTGCCACTACCGCGCCAGTTGGAGTTGTAATTGGAATTGAACGGATTCGTGGGACCCCTAGACTGACCGGCTATGTACTCTACCTGCTTAAGAGTAAGAGTGGAACAATCGAGCGTGTCGTGACCTCCCCTACAAACCTCACACCTATCAACTTTCTTTTTAATCTCATTCAACTCTTGCCTCACCTCTTGCCTCAAACTCTCGACTATAGCAGCTACCGATGGATCCAAGCTAACTTGGTTTACCCCTCGGCCGGCCGAGGTGGTATGGACAGGAATGGAAGTCCTGCGGGTAGAGCCGTAGTCCATATCAGAATGTGCGAAACTCTCAAACAAATCATTGCACTCATTCACTGTCTTTTTACCCATAAGCTGCCCTCCTGCTGAAGTATCGAAACGAGCCCTAATTTCGGGGATGAGACCATTGTAAAACTTTTCAACTAACACCCAATCAGACAAACCATGCTGAGAACAACGAGAAATCAGAGTTTGGAAACGCTCCCAGGCTAAGTGGTACGGCTCATCAGGCTCCATGCGGAAGGAGTGAATCTGATCACGAAGGCGGGACGCCTTGGCTGGCGGGAAGTACTTGGCTAAGAAAGCATCACGAAGACCTGCCCAAGTGGTGAAAGTGCCTGCTGGCTGAGAATCGAACCAGACGGTTGTGCGTCCAGCGAGTGAGAATGGGAAAACCTGAAGGTACATGGTCTCTAGATTAACACCCTCAATGGAGAAGGTGCTGCAAAGGCGAGTGATGCGATTGATGTGAGCGGGAGCATCCTCGTCGTCACGACCATGGAACTGGCACGAATTGGTGATGGCCGTCATGATGTAGGAAGGAATCTGCCAGGACCTATCATTCGTGATGTTCGGAAGGGTGATGGGTGAAGTAGCGCCGGTGAAACCGGTGGTAGCCTGCTCGTAAACGGTGCGGTACTCCATTTGAACTACGGGTGTGGGTGGTGGGGAAACGTGTGGTGAAACGTTTGGTGATGACTTCGGAATGAAGTCGGTGTGTGGTGGAGACAAGGAAGAGTTAGAAGAACTTACCTTGGGTCCAACGGATGAAACAGAAGTCTTGATCGTAAGCGGATTCGGCGGAGGTCCCTGCGAGCGCGTATGGGGCATCAACTGCAAAACCAAATACGAACAAGTAAGAAGACTCTAACAAAGACTCACTAAACTAGAAAAGACACTAAAACAAATATTTTTTTTGTATTTTTATTAATTTTAGACTCCTACGACTCAACGAACAAACAAATAGAACGTAATATGTCAAAAAAGTCCGAACAAAGTAATCAGCGCAATCGCCAAAGAGTCCCCGGCAACGGCGCCAAAAACTTGATGTGCTCGAAGTGGTTTAATAAAAACAACTAAAATTACCCTAAATCTAGACACTCTAAGCTTTAAATTTATAAATCTAGACTCGATCTAAAACTAAAACTACACAACCGGCAAGTGTACCGATCAATGTAGTATAGCTAAAGTAAGTCCGAGTATCGAACCCACGAGACGCTAATGACTACGCTAAGACTCTATTTAGACTAGGACTGACACGACTTAACTAAATGTTTATTTGATGAAGGGGGGTTTCTAAAAATCCTAAATAAAATGTTACGCTTACCGGTTTTCTAGATTTCCTCACAGTCCTCTAGCTTCTTGAAAGTGCCTAAATAAGACGATCTACCTCACACCGCGAAAGTCTAAGGCAACTATGGGTTTTAATCTTGGTTTAATAGGCAAGAGAATGTTTAAGGACTAGACCGATTTCTTGGACCTAGCTATAAACCAAATCGAGACCTGTTAATAACCTCGAGCCTCACAGCGACAAGATTAGCAGAACACTTGATTTTATTAAATTACCGAATATTACTTCTAAGGTTACTTATGCAATTTTCACCCTAAAGAGTTAAAGATTTATTATGTGATATAGACACTCACCTAAATCAAGAACCCTAGCACAACCCTATTATGTGATATAGACCGTCACCAAGGATTATACGAAGCAATAAACAGTGATCAAACAATATCAAGCATGCATATACACCAAGTTAAAATTCCATAGCCCTTACAATACAAGAAAATCCATAAACTACGCCAAAAACCGAATAAAAATCCAAACTTTATTTAAACTATTATCATGCCTAGGTAGTTAAAGCTTTTTAGCCAGAAAACATAATCAGAAACAAAGTATCAATCAAGAATAAATCTGAATTCATCTTGCAACAATGTAAAACGAACGAAAAACAAAGAAACAGGAAGTTTAAACTCGTGATCTTTACTCCCAAGCGCTCCAAAGTGTTACCCGATGATTCCTGGCTTCCCAAGATGCTCCAAAACCTTCAACTGCCTTCAATGGTGCTCCAAGATCCTCAAATTCGTAAGTGATGCCGACTGCTGATTAAGATGATGATTATATAACATGTAAAAACCTACTAGCCGTTGCTGTTTCGAAGTCGGTGCACTTTTCAACTCTCTCGCGGCCCGCGTAGCAGGTAAACATAAGTTCACGCGGCCGGTATCAATGCTGAAATCCAGAAACATGTCTTTAGTTTAGGCGGCCCGCGTAAGGTTCTTCTGTCTTCTACGCGGCCCACCTGAAAGCTTCAGATTTGATTTTTCGATTTCTTTTAGCTCCCGAGCTCTCGTTTTCCGATCCAGCCTTTCGCCTTTCCAGATTTTAACTCGTTTCTGCCTCTTTTGGCTGTAAAGACCTGGAAATCACAAAATATTAAAAGTATGTACATTCTACGCTAAAAACGGGACAAAAACGAATATCTAACGACTAAAACGGACGCGAATAAAGATGTGTTTTACAATACATCAGTGTTCCTTTCTCCTTGTCATGATTCAGAAGGTCGTCGAAAAATACAGTCGATACATGTGATCCCTAAAGCTGCTAGTATGTTGATCAACTCAATGATCATGGTGTACAAAGTTAAAATGGTTGCATTACATTCGACATGTTGTTCTAAGAGCATTCTCCTCTTGGACTTCCATCTGATGATAATTCGTTCGCTAGCCAATCCTCGAATGGAAGCTGGTCCCTCGTAACTGGTTGATAGGTGGCCAATACACGGTCGAGACAAACGGTTCCTAACTGTCACCTTGTTACGTTGTCAATAATCGGTACACATACGGAAAGGCTTATCTTCACTGGTATAACTGGGACTCCCCAAAGCGAAAAACTAGATCCGATAAAACTCATGTCCAATAGTTCCTGAAGTTGATTAGGCAGTTCCTGCAACCTTCCTGGTGTAAGACGATATGGAATGCTAGAAACAAAGGCTGCTTCCGACATGATAACGATCTTATATTCCACCTGACGATGTGAAGGTAAACCGGGTAGTTCTTCTGGTAGCACATAGGGAGAAATCACGAACAATTGGTGGATCCTCAATCCTCTTTTCCTTAGTCTTGACATCAATAACGAGGGCTATCATGGCGGGGTAATCCTTTCGTGGACACTTCTGGCCTTCACTGCTGAATTGATGCTAACCTTTGCACCACTCGGATACTTTATGACAGACGACAACTTTCCCCTCACAGGGTATAATTGCGCGATGTCTGGTTAACCAACCCATACTGACTACTGCATTAACACCATCGTGGGTAGTAGAAGGAAGATCGATGTCGAAAACTTGTCCCACACGGTTGAATTTGTGAGGCACGAGATCGGCCACTCGCAACTAACCGGTCCTGAGCTACTGCAAGAAACAACAGACAAAATTTTCCAAATCCGGGACAACCTAGTGAAAGCACGGGATCGACAGAAAAGTTACGCCGATAAGAAACGCAAGCCCCGTGAATTTGACGTTGGTGACTACGTACTCCTAAAGGTATCACCTTGGAAGGGTGTAGTCCGATTCGGCAAAAAGGGAAAACTAGCGCCTTGATATGTTGGACCTTTTAAGATTCTGGAAAGGATCGGAAAAGTCGCCTACAGACTCGAACTACCGGAGGAACTTAGTAACGTCCACCCGACTTTCCATGTGTCAAACCTCCGAAAGTGCCTAGCCGACCACGACTTACATGTCTCTCTCGATGACCTGCAAGTAAACGAAACATTACACTTCGTGGAGAAGCCTGTCGAAATCATGGATCGCCAAACCAAGCAGCTCAGACGCTCTCGCATTCCTATTGTTAAAATCCAATGGGAAGGCAAACGAGGCTCAGAGTTCACTTGGGAACTCGAAAGTGACATGAAGGCAAAGTATCCGCAGTTGTTTAAAGAGAGAAGCTAGAAAGAGAAAGTGACATCGTGATTCAGGTGTTTGTACGATTTCATATCAATCAATAGAATCACCGATTATATTACGTTCCCGTGTGTGTACGGATTCCGCACGTCAAACGTTCGGTTCGCAATCGTTTCGAAGTCAAAACCGATCCGAACTGAAAGTTCTCGAACGTGATTCACGGAGATGTACAGCTTCCAGCTTAATTTCTGGACGAAATTCCCTAAACAAGGGGAGGCTGTAACACCCCGTGTTTCCGGAAGTCAAAGTCAAGGTCAAAGTCAACGACCGGCTAAACGGATTTGACTTACAGTAATCTCCTTATTTTAATTGTATTATGTGGAGTAAGTGTTGTTAATTGCTAAAATCGATGTGTGTTAATCGTTATCTAATCGACTTACGACTGTGAATTATAGGAAGTAACAATGCGATAAAGTTAATTTACCGATAATCAAGCTATGCTACTCGACATCGAATCGTGATACGAACCGCAACTCGACTTAATCTGGTTATTATACGTGTGTGTGTGCCTTATGTGTTACTTGTGCGTGTTATATATATATGTTGTGGAAATCAATCGAACTCAATCAAAACTCGAAACGTAATCGAACTCGAATCCAAATCGAAAATCGAACTATGACAATTAGTAGTTGGGACTAAAAGTAATTTAACTAGGAAACCCTATCGTGACGAGCCGCTCGCAATCGAAACATCAAAAATCGTCGCGTCAAACAATCGAACCAAGTACCATCCGGCCGGATAGCCATCCGACCGGATAGCCTCTACGCTCCAGGTCAGGCGTCATCCGACCAGGATGTCATCCGACCGGATCGTCATCCGGGCGGTACGTCATCAGATCGGATAACCCTTTCCTCTTTTGGAATCTTATAAATACCCCTTTCATTGTCATCATTTCCACTTTTGGAAACCCTCTATCCGAACTGTTCGTGTTCCTCACCTTTTCTTCAATTTCTCTCAATCCAGGTAAGATCTCACCCTAAATCTTGTATGTTCTTGATCTACACGCACTCCTACAGCTTTCTATCTTTTAAATCTTAACTTTTAACCGTGAAATCACTAGATTTCGGGTGTTCTAGGGTGACGTCATCATGTGTTCTTCAAGAACTTCATGTTTTGACTTCAATCCGCCAAGAACAACCGAGATCTAACCGATTTCCATGCAAACATACAAAGATCTTGTAAAGATCTCGACACAAGAATGTTGAAAAAGGATTGAAAGATGGTCTCTAACTTTCTTTCAACTCTTTTACACTCATTACACTCAAAACCGATAGAATCGGACCCGGTTCTAGTCTTCTACTCTATCATAGTGTCGTACTAGCTCAAGATCCGGATTCTACCCATGAGACTACCGATTTCGGGTTAGTCAAGAACAACCGTCTCGAGCCGGTAACCGGCCGGACTAGGGTGATTCCTGGTCGGGTTGGTCACTTGGGTCGAAACGGAGTCCTATTGGTTAACACGTTGTCAAAGTGTCTCGACATAATGACAAACCATCAAAACGACCAAGTGTAGGACGAACGGAACAACCATAACGGATTGCTATCCGACCGGATTACAATCCGCTCGGATAGGTCGTCTGAACGGATTGCCATCCGAACGGATCACACTTGGGTCCCACCTTTAAAACAATCTTAACTGAAGTTTGAGTATCGAACGAATTGCATTCCGATCGGACGACCATCTGACTGGATTACTCTTCGGATCATGAGATACTAAGACTTTAAAGACTTAAACAATTTTCAACATGTTCAATAGCAGGGTTGCCATCCGATCGGATTGCCATCCGATCGAATGACGCTTCTGTTGTGAATTTGCTTTCAATAAGTAACCTCATCACCATGTCGCCGTCCGACCGGACCACTGTCCGACCGGATGACCATCCTAACGGATTGTCATCCGCACGACCATTCATCCGATCGACCGACTTGATGGATAGAGATACTTCAATGTTTTCAAAATACTACAACGAAAACTTCAAAAGTCAAGCCATCGTACACAAACACATCCTTCTTATAGGAAGAAACAATCCACTCGAATCGTCATCCGACCGGACAACTGTCCGACCGGATGACCATCCGAACGGATTGTTATCCGCACGGATTACCATCCGATCGAACCACTATCCGACCCTTTCACACTTTTTGACTTTTGCGCATCACTTATCGTTGTGCTATCAAACCTATTCAGGCTAACCTTACTCGCTAAGCGCTCCCTTCAATCCATTAATCGTTGTGAGTATACTTGATCCCTTTTTGCTTTAAGCACTTTTGGGTGTTACATACGTTACGAATATTCAAACTACAACAATCACACTAATCAATACTATTTGAACGCTAACCGTTGATGCATGTTATACGTGGCTTATGAATGCTTGTTTGTTATGTTTACACATGGAATGCTGTCTACCTGCCTTAGCAACGATAGTACTATAGTTTGGACTCAGCACCCGTTTACACGGGGGTTGTTAAGGATCATTACTTGCATGGATTACGGTGGTAATCATGTATTGAGAACTGCCTCGGGCAGTCAACCCGCAGTCGTTGGTATCGATGGATCTATGTCGATAACTAACGTGCTTCATTTCACTAAGTGTACGTGCTGGTTATGCGTAAACGAATTCGAACTCTATATGCTATTATCAAACTTGTATGCTCACCTTTACATTTTATGTATTGACATTATTTTAACGTATGTGACAGGTGCTTAGGACGCACACTTGGTAGGAATTTGAAGCTAGAATAAAGCTTTAGAGCCTAACAAATAGTTGTCTGTAGTGGTCAGACTAAGGGTCTCTAGAAGCAGATAAACAATTGCTGTCTATTTAAATCTGAGTTGTCGGAACAGAATAATTGCCTGGATTTTATCAGTAATAATTTGTTTACTGTTTGAGACATGGTATGGGACATGTTAATTTAAATTGAATGGTAATGATAGTTGTTATGGAAACTTCTGGAAAATCTGTTTCGCTCAGTGCCATGCCCCGATGATTCCGCCATCGGTTGGGGTGTGACATGGCATCGCCCACGTCAACCCTAAATGCCCTTCCATGAGCATCATTTCCAGTGTTGTTGTTTTCATTACAAGGATTTCAAGTACTGTCATTGTTCCTTTGGTCGTTGTCTTCTTAACTTAACCACGGCCAGTCCATGTTGTAGGCACCTTTATTTCCATATTGTAGGCTAGGGTTACGAATACCTTGGCGTCGCTGTGACTACTGCTCCCAATGTCGTTGCTCGAAATGAAGCCCTACGATTCTTCACTATCAAAGTCCATCTTTTCACATTCTGAGCCACGTCCTAAAGCGCTACTCACTGTGCTGGCAGTTACACATTCCACGTTACAGTCGATTGTCATTGCTTATGTCCCGATTGATTCGTAAGAGTTGACTCCCATGAGTCGCTGACAAGGGTTAAGGATTTGATTGAAGCCAATTAGCTGGTGCTCGTTGCTGGTAATCAGGGTTGTCAAAGTACTGAGGTCGGTAAAGTACTACGCTCAACTTCCTGTCCATCGATGTTGCAAGTTGTTTGAGTAATACACAGTATGTTGCGGGAGTGTTGCAGAAGTGATCACACTTCGGGATCTAAGACGTCAATACATGAGTTCCAGCAAACGAAGAGGAGTAAGAAAGGTATCGATCAATAATTCGACGCTGCGACATCCAACTCAGGGATGTTCGTATAAGCACCTAACATTCTACACGGTTCGCTAAGTGTTCAGATGGGTGTTCAGGTAATACTTGATAGCATCGTGATTCGAAAGAATCCAGAGATGAATGAAAAGTTCACGTTCGAGTAAGGGACAACCACTGCTATGACCCCTATAGGTTTGTTATGTTTCACATCGATCAATATAACGAAACGGAACCCCTTTTCCACTTGTTGAGCCTCACTGGGACTCACATGCACCCCACATTATTATTATGTGTGCACCCACAATAATATTGCGATTTGCATGCTCATCTCAGTTCCTCCTAACTCATGTCAAATGGTTCCTCAAACTCAGATGTCAAACGGAGGTCGTCAAAGTAATAAGATCACCAAAAATCCAAGGACTATGGCATACTATCAACGCATCATAAGGTAATCAAGCAATCCATGCCATCATGCTATGGTGACGAGTGTGTGTTCGTATGTTTCGTCATAAACAAATGTGTACTAGTCACGTAATGTATACAACAAGTAAGAAGGACGAACCTTGCAATCTGGAGCTGAGTGTCATGGTCCTATTCACGTTTTCAGAACTGTCCGGTTATAGTCTGGTTTTATAAAAATGTTTTTCCCCTTTTTAAAACCAAGTTCACTATAACCAATGGCTCTGATACCAATCTGTCACACCCCCAAAATACCACATTCGGAAACCCCCGCGAGGCGTGTGACGTACCAGGATCTAGCCACCAATCACATTGAACTCATAGGTATATTTAAATAAAACTTTTCATTTATTAACATTAAGTATTACAACGTTACAAATAATTCACAGTATACAACGGAAGCGTAATTCATTCGTTAAGTGTTTATAAACCACATGTAAAAACCATTAGTCTTGTGTTGCGATTTCATGTATCTCGACCCATGACCACTCCAGCCTTCCAGACAGCAAGTTCCATCAATATGCACCTAAAGGCCTGCAAGGCATGTAACAACGAATCAACAACAAAGTTGAGCGAGTTCACAGTTGGTTGTACATTTTAAAATTGTTCCAAAAACATAAGTTCTTTCGTAAACCATGTGTTAACCAGTTCCTTGTTTCCCAAACCATAACTAGTGGGGGCTACCCCATGTGAACCACTAGACCCGTTACCATATCGACTACTGACTGAAGTAAGTTGGTGCCCTAGCGTCAATGTCTATCATCATTGACGTGCCCAGATCCATTAGTACACGCCCGTCCTCTACGGCACGGTGTGAGGCTTGTCAAACCTAAATAACGCTATCTAACTAATGACCCGCTCGCCATTGGCCCGGCGATTAAGTCGATATAAAAATGAAGGACTTCATGATAGAGTTTTTGGTCTAGTATCAATGTTATCACCCTTCAATAAAGAGGATGTGGTACGTGTCCCCAAACCAGGAGATCACGCAGGTTCTGATTAAATCCTTAGACATGTTATCACCCTTCAATAAAGAGGATGTAGTACGTGTTCCAAACTAGGAGGTCACGCAGCTTCCGATTAAATCCTTTACCCATTCCCAACCACCGGGAATCCCATGCCTTGTAGAAAGTGTAAACTCACCTTTGGTTGCTCGGTTGGACTCTTAAAAATAGCTAACACTCAGGGTTGGTCAATCACGTCCTAGTATGATTACCATTTAGTTTATTAGTGATTTCAAATAAAGCATGAAATCCTTACACGTATCGTGCAATCACGTTGACAACTTACATGTATATTCCACATATATATTTTCGTTCCAACGGTATATGTATATGAATATATAGATGGTCATAGCATACAACAACTTAAAGGACATTTAATGTTGACATTAAACCTGTTCGATCATTCACAACTAACAATTAGATGCACATATTTCGACTTAATACGTTTCAGCTTTAATAGTCGAAACTGGGCTGTTTTCGGGTATTTTAATAAAATAAGTAACTTGTTCCAAAAATTCCCAAATTTTTATAGAATGTCTTAAATGATCGAAATATTATTGTGTAAAAATCTCAGGATCCAATTCATTACCAATTATTTTATAAAAATCATTTACCCGGCTGCAATCAGATTCGTCACTTTCTGACTGCAGTCCACGGAAAAATTCATTTAAAATTCATCGTAAGTCCGATTGAAGAAATTCCAGTTGGAGAATTACAACGACATCAGTGGCCATCTACAGTACAAATTGATGGGATTTTAACATGTTTATCAAAGCAATTTCATCCATATGAAATAAAAACGCAGCGGAATTAATATTTAAAACATGTTACTTTTAAGATATAAATTTCATTTATAAGCAAAATCCCAAAACCCGGATCCATATATGAAGATGCATACTATCAAACACAACCATAGGATGTTTAGAAAACTACCTTCTTGGAGTACAAGGATGATGAAACGGATGATGCTTCTTGAAATGGTTGTCCTCAAGAGTAGAAGACCTCAAGCTTGTATACCCCAAGCTTCCAACAAACACTACGATTGTAGCTAGGATTTCAACACTTGAATCAAAAACCGAAAACCTTAAGAACACCTTATGATGACCGATTTTTTTGAGAGAAAAACACAAGTCTTCCACACTTTTTTTGTCATCTAAAATGGTTATAAAAGTATGAGAGATGATCACCTCCAATCCACCCAATCACATGCCTTCTTACACATGCAAATGCATGAGAGGTAATTGGAACAAAATGGTCTTGGAAAGACCATCCAATCAAAACCCATCTTACACATGCAAATGCATGTAAACTAATTGGTCCAAAAAATCTTGGGAAGACACATGATGGGGCCGATTTTGGGAGGGTGTTTTTAAAAGAAAATAAGTTTTCTTTTAATAATTTTAAGTCTTGTTTGTTTTATAACTTTTATAAAATATAACACCATGTATTTACAAGACTTTATATAACCTTTTAAAATGTTATTTAACCCATTAAATAACAAAATAAAATATTCTCTCAAAATAAATTATCCATATAATTTATTAGTTTCTCAAGTGTAATTATTTAGAAAACCAATTTCTAAATATTGTAAGTGTTAATATTTATTTGTTTGATCATATCACAAATAAATAATATAAGTGTTTGTCTAGCTTGTTATTGGGTATGACTCGACTTGGATCATAACGTACTAGCCACATCAATTTAATATGTGTCTTGGGCATACAGAGTCCAACAATCTCCCACTTGCACAAGATACATAGAAGATTGATGCAAGCAGTAAATGACGCCTAACTACGGTTTACTACCCCCAATACGTATGACTATATTTTCCATTCAATGACATCATCCCTTTCAAGTCCCTTACTTGAACATGATTTAGGTGAATCTATCATTTATCCTTTCGTTACAGATGTCATGTTAAATCCAGAGGCATAGAGTGATCACTCTCTGTTGATTTAACTTTGTCAGGCCTTAGACATCTTACTCTCAACGAATAAGAGGAACAAATCCCTTCTTGACTACATACGTCTCTTACAATCACCTTGTATCACACCTGAGCTCAGCCTTATGTACTGTCATATTACTGACAGCGAAGAAATAAGTCAAGGCATAATATTTGGTGAATATCAAGACCCAATATGTATCTCAGGTCAGAGGATACTATGATATTCGCCTTAACTCAAAATTTACTTATGATCAATCACAAATGATTCCATGCAGTAAGATTTGAGAGCGAGTCAGTCCAATATTTGTATCCCACAAATATCTATGAACTTTGGTAGCAACACTTTGCTCTATATTCATTTTAAATGAATATCCACCAATCCAAGTTCATAATAGTCTTACATTCATATTTGTTCCCACAATTATGATCGACTACGGACATTTAGAATAATTAACTTATTCACGGATTTAAACATGCTAATATGAAACATAACTCAAAATACCATAAAAGAGTTAAATTAACAATTGTTCCAATATCCAGATACAAAATTGATCAAATCCAATCACTAGAATATCGAAGTCCTAAGGCACATGTATGACCCTCATGTTTTGCCCGTTCAAGGAGCTTCGTGAGTGGATCCGCAATGTTTTGATCGGTGTGAACTTGGCGGATACATATCTTTCCTTTTTCAACTTCATCTCTTATGTAGTTGAATCTCCGCTCGATATGTCTAGTCTTTTGGTGCGCACGAGGTTCCTTGATTTGAGCAATCGCACCCTCGTTATCACAAAAGATCTCTAGGGGGTCTTGAATGGTAGGGACCACCCCTAGGTCGGCTATGAATTTCTTCAACCATGCAGCTTCCTGGGCTGCCAATGAAGCGGCGATGTATTCTGATTCTGTAGTGGACAATGCTACTACGTCTTGTTTTGAGCTTTTCCAAGAGACTGCTCCACCATTTAAAATGAAGACATACCCCAATTGCGATCGAGAATCACTTCGATCGGTTTGGAAACTCGCGTCCGTGTAACCCTTTACAACGAGTTCCTCCTCACCTGATCCATATATTAAGAACATATCCTTAGTCCTCCTAAGATATTTCAATATGCTTTTAACAGCCATCCAATGACTGTTACCTGGATTTTGCTGGTATCTACTCGTCATGCTCAAGGCGCATGACACGTCCGGTCTAGTGAATATCATTGCATACATGATGGATCCTATAGCTGACGCATATGGGATTCTTTTCATTTTCTCTTGCTCATCCTTTGAGCTTGGACATTGAGATGTATTCAATATTGTCCCCTTTTGAATAGGTACAAAACCTCTCTTAGAGTTCTCCATTTGGAACCTATTCAAGACTTTGTCAATGTATGCACTTTGGTTTAAACCTATCAAGCACCTTGATCTATCCCTATAGACCTTTATTCCCAAAATGTAGGCTACTTCACCAAGATCCTTAATGGAAAAACAACTTCCAAGCCAAGCTTTTACACCTTCCATGGTTGGAATGTCATTCCCAAATAGTAGAATGTCATCGACATATAGTACTAAGAAAGTGATGATGCTCCCACTAGCTTTCTTATACACACAAGCTTCATCGCCATTCTTGATGAATCCAAAATTCTTAATTTCTTCATCAAAACGGTGATTCCAAATTCTAGATGCTTGTTTCAATCCATAGATTGATTTCTTTAACTTGCATACTTTGTCAGGATGTTTTGGATCGACAAAACCTTCAGGCTGAACCATATAGACATCTTCATCAAGATATCCATTAAGAAAAGCCGTTTTGACATCCAATTGCCAGATCTCATAGTCATAATATGCAACTATGGCAAATAATATCCTGATTGACTTTAGCATCGCCACAGGCGAGAAGGTCTCATCATAATCAATCCCTTGAGTTTGAGTGAAACCTTTTGCTACAAGTCTTGCTTTGTAAGTATCCAAGTTACCATGCATATATGTTTTCTTCTTGAAGACCCACTTACTTCCAACTACTTTGGAGTTAAGTGGTGGCACAACCAATTCCCAAACTTGGTTGTCATACATGGATTGCATCTCTATGTTCATGGCTTCAAGCCATTTGTCACAATCGGATTTTGACATTGCATCATGGTATGTGGTTGGTTCATCTGAATCCACCACATAGCATCCATCCATGAAAAATCCATATCTTTCAGGTGGACTACTAATTCTGCCAGATCTGCGAACATTTTGTGTGTTTTGATCAACCTCTTGATCGTTTTCAACAACCTCTTGTTGAGCGCTAGTATCAACCAAACGCGTATCGTCTTGTGGTTCTTGATCCTCCTCAAGTTCCACTGTTCTATCACTAGTTCCTTCCATAAGGAACTTAGCTTCTAAGAACTTACCCTTTCGAGCAACAAATACCTTTTGCTCGGTTGGGTCGTAGAAATAATATCCTATGTCATCTTTAGGATATCCTACAAAGATACACTTAGTAGATCGGACTTCCAATTTATTTGGAGTGTATTGCTTAACATAAGCTTCACAACCCCAAACCCTTAAGAATGATAATGATGGAGGGTTTCCATGCCATATTTCAAAAGGTGTCTTTTCCACTTTCTTGGTTGGGGCCATATTTAGTATGCGAACTGCGGAGAGCAAAGAGTAACCCCAAAACGATAGAGGTAATGTGCTTCTAGCCATCATTGATCAAACCATATCTAATAGAGTTTGATTTCTCCTTTCGGACACACCATTGTGTTGTGGTGTTCCAGGTGGAGTAAGTTGTGAGATAATTCCACAACTTCTAAGATGATCTTGAAAAGCACCACTTAGGTATTCTCCTCCCCTATCGGTACGAAGGACTTTGATTGTTTTCTTGAGTTGATTTTCTACTTCACTTTTGAAGTCTTTGAACATTTCAAATGCTTCATCCTTGTGTCTTAGTAAGTACACATAACCATAACGACTATAGTCGTCGATAAAGGTAATGAAGTATCTTTCACCATTCCTAGTCATCGGCTTAAAAGGACCACATACATCTGAATGTATGATACCTAGTAAGTCTTTAGCCCTTTCAAAAGTTCCACTAAAGGGTGTCTTGGTCATTTTGCCTTGTAAACAAGATTCGCATACATCAAATGAATTATCTTCATTTGTATTCAGAAGACCATTTCTTTGAAGTGTATGCATGCGATTCTTGCTTATATGTCCAAGGCGACAATGCCAAAGGTAGGAATCACTCAAATCCATTTTGAGTTTCTTGTTGGTTACTTGGTACATTGAGTTATCGTATGATGCGTTATCATGATCTAATTCATAAATACCATTTAAAGATATAGCTTTAAAATAAAACACATCATTCATAGAAACATAAATGTCTTGGTTAACAAATTCAAATTTAAAACCACATTGTCTCAAAAGGGAAACAGAAATTATGTTCCTAGTCAAACTAGGAGCATATAAAACATTCTTCAAAATAACTTCCAAACCACTTAGAAGCTCTAAAACGTAGTCTCCTTGAGCTTCGACATCAACCTTTGCTCCGTTGCCCATGAAGAGACTAGCGTCTCCCTTCTTGTAGTGTCTATTTCTTTTGAACCCCTGCAACGAATTGCAAATATGAGTTCCACATCCGGTATCAAGTACCCATGTCTTAGAAGAAATAACATTAAGCTCAACATATATCATAAAGATAGTACCTGAGGTTTGCCCTGCATGTCACACCCCCAAAATCCACCTGCGGAGTACTACCGCTTGGAGGCGTGACTGACCAGGATCCAGCCACCAATCATATTGAACAAGCATATAAGTAGTTATAAAATCCAACCAATACAATTGGTGTTCAAACAAAACATAGTTTAAGTTGTAAGCGGAAGCATAAGTCTTAAGGCCAAAACATAAGTTTAATTGTTTCAAGTTTAACATGGCACACAGCCGTCCATGTCCCACAACGATCCTCCTCCATGCAAGCTCCAGCTAAGTACCTAAGGACCTGCAAAGCATGTAGTAACGAGTCAACAACAAGTTGAGTGAGTTCACGGTTGGGTGTTCGTTTTAAGTTGTTTCGAAAACAGTTTCCTTTATCTGGCATCCTGCCGTGGGGGTTACCCCATAGTTAAAACGTGACTTGTTTATTCCCGGTTATTCTGGCAATCCAGCCGTGGGGGCTACCCCGTGTTAGTTATCTGGCATTTCGGCCGTGGGGGCTACCCCATGTATATACTAGACTCGTTACCATATCGACTGCTGACTGTAGTCATGTTTATGTGCCCTGAAACTGTCAATGTCTATCATCATTGACGTGCCCCAGATCCATTAGTTCACGCCCGTCCTCTGCGGCACGGTGTGAGGTTTGTCAGACCTAAATAGCGCTATCTAACTAATGACCCGCTCGCCATTGGCCCGGCGATTAAGTCGATATAAAAAGGAGGGACTTCGTGATAGAGTTCTGGTCTAGTACGAGTTATCTGTCCGTGAGGACGAGGAATTACATTCCTGAACCATTGCTGTCCTACCCAAGGAGGACGAGGAACCCATGTTCCTTAACCCCAATTCCCGACCCCTGGGAATCCCATGCTTTGTAGAGGGTGTGAACTCACCTTGGTTTGCTCGGCAGATACACAGAAAAGTCAATCAAGCAGTATTGTGGTCACTCACGTCCTATCATAGTTGTATCATACATTTCAGGTTCGTATTCAAGTAGTACACGTATGTTTCTAGCACATTGCATTCAAGCATCATTCATGGCAGTCCATCAACATTCACGTTCAACAGTAACACATAAGGCCCATACGTTCGGCCCAATTACTTAGGCCCGTAATAGTGTGCAAGTTCAAATCAGCGTGTTCATGCATATAGTCTCGAGTCGAGACTGTGCGGTCTCTTATCGAGGCTGTGCGGTCTCAAGTTATAGTCCACAAGGTTTCGAGTCGCAACTAAGGTGATCTCGGGTCATGCATGTAGTGGTCTCGAGTCGCAACTGGACTCACAAACGTGGTCTTGAGTCAAGATGTTTGGGTGTTGATCAAGTGGGGTCTCGAGTCGAGACTGTAGGCTCTCGACTCGCAACTAGTGTCGAAACCGGGGATCTCGAGTTGACATTTGGTGGCCTCGAGTCGAGACCAGGGGTCTCGACCCCCAACAATTGCTGATTCTGCACAGTTGTACTATCCAATGGGAATTTGATTTCATGACACAATGTACTATCCAACCACAATCCTTAAACATGTTTCTTGTCTAGCAATTTACTAAAAATGGATCAACCATATCAATATTCAAATATTCAAGGCATCTTCATATCATATTCAACAAGTTCTTCACATATTCATATCATGTTCATGTTGATCATTCAAACTTGTTCATCATATTTTAGCATCAATCACAACCATAATCATGAACAACAAATCAACACACTTGAACATACTCATCTAAAGGTTTCAAATCATCACATAACATCTCGAAATCAACTCTACACTAATCCGATTCATCATGGTACTACACATATGCAAGCCGGTTTCATGAACACCCACTTTAATGGTTTGAATCACATTTAGACACAAGATATCATGAGTTCATTGTGCAATATATCCAAAATCAAAACATGTTAGCCGATTATCAACAACATACACATCCGATTCACAAAACACATCATCAAGCACTCAACTATACTAGTTAGAGCATATTATTCATACTCTCATTTTAATCAACAAACATCATAAAGACACTAACCGATTGATGGGTTTCAAAGGTGAGTATGAAGCTTCCCAAATGGGTGTGTGTGTGTGAGATGATCCAAAAGCTCCTTACGGTTGTCGGTT
>JARYGA010006911.1:0-44393 GCA_030545235.1 Helianthus tuberosus
TCGACTCTGACTCAGACAGTTTGACTGATTCGTTTCCCTGAACTCCAGATTCCTCTCGTTTGACAGACTCACTACTGACAGACTTAGACTCCTCAGATTCTGAGTCTACCTCTCTCAGTTTCGCCATGAGAGCCTTGTCAGCAATTTCTTTCAAAGTGTGTTCGTTCATTTCCTTTGTTACATCGATCATTTCTTCAACAAATTCTTTCTTTTCATCATATCTTGGACACAATCCGGTCCTTGGTTCTTCAAAGAAACCTGCAAAAGATTCAAAAATTTTAGGAGGCATGATAGATCTCAAAGAACTAGTTAATACCTCCTGCTCAGATTGAGATTGATGAACTTCAGCAGCTATTTCTTCAAAATTGTCTCCTTTTTCAACAGAAACCTCTTCAACAACTACAGAAACATCTTCAGTAACTGTTTCTGGTTCAGACACTATCTCAGAAATTTCCACAACTTCAGCCATCATTGCCTGTCCATCGCTACCGGGAATATATTTATCCCAGTTGAACCCTGCAGCTACCTTCTCATCATCTTGATTCACAATCATTGCCTTTTCTGGTTTATTCTCAATTTGTGGTCTTTGAACAGTAGGCTGTTGATTTGGTCGATGATAGATTGCTTGCTTGTAGTAGTCGTTGGTGAATGGGTTTTGATGATTGTTTACTTCACGATTCGGACATTCTCTCTTAAAATGACCACGTTCTTTACATTTGAAGCATGTAACTTTTGATTTGTCGAACCCTAACTTCTGATCAGGACCTGAGAGACTGTTTCTGCCTGTGATCTCCATAAACCGTTGTGCTCTTCTAACCAAACTTGCCATGCCCCATTTTATATCAATCAGTTCAAGTTCCTCCGGGTCAATCTGGTCGTAATCCTCTTTGGTCATATCAGGATTACCAATCCTACCCGCCACTAAGCCTTCATAAGCCTCTAGAACGGAAGCAAGTACTGCAATGTGTTGTCTCGCGGCAGTTTCAGTAATTTCATTTCCATTCTTAATATTCACAGCGATGTTGCACTGCACCCCAGAAACATAAGCCTGATTACTTGAACTTGTAGAGCTTTGAGTTGAAAACTGTTCTTGAGCTTTGAAGTTTGGGTCACAATTCGCGAATGGTGAAAAATTTCCAGATTGAGGAGTGTTTGAAGAAACACTTGAGATGTTATCAGCAATGAACCCTGTCTGTATTTTTGGACTTTGATTTGTTGAAGCTGTAGGGTTGTTTTTGTAATACAACGATACATCTTGTTGAATATTAGCTGATTTCATCTTTTTGATCTTCAGCAATTCTAACTCATGAGCCTCAATCTTTTCTATGAATAGGCTAAGATTGTAATTTGCAAAGTCTGAATTGTTCTTTAGCATCATCAGGTATGTACCCCACTCGTCATAAGGTAACGCATCAGCTAGTTTGTCAATCCATTCTTCATCTGTCTTTTCAATCTTTAATCTATTCATCTCAAGTACCAAATGACAATATCTTTCAATTAGTTGCCTTGTAGTTTCACCCTTCATACTGGTAAAAATATCAAACTCTTTCTTGAACAATGCCATCTTATTCTTGATCATGGAATCACTACCTTCAAACTTTGATTTCAATGCAAACCACATAGATTGAGCATTATCTTCATATTGCAACAATACTAGAATGTCTTCTTTGATAGCCTGCTGGAGAATACTAATCATCTTTTTCTCAGCTTTGAAATCATTCTGTTCTGATTCTGTCAGGCTCTGAATATTCTTCTTGTTATTTAAACCATCAACTGGTGGAACATACTTTCTCTCTATTTTCATCCAACATTCAAAATGATTAGCCTGAACCCAGTTCTTAAATCTGCCTGACCATCCAGCATATTCATCTATGTTCATCAGTTTGGGAGGCTTTTGCATTGTTCCCAATTCGTTTTCCATGTTGACGTTTTGTATAACACTACCCGAGGTTTGTCCTGCTACCATACCACTGCCCGAGAAGAAGTTATAAAACTCTTGGTTTTCCATTTTTAGAAATTTACCGAGTAGTTTTTAAAAATTTCACACACACACTTTTCACAAAATCAGACTATCGAACAAGTTCACGAACACTATGGACTATCAGTAATCTCAAGCGAAATCACTCAAACTTCAAGCGAAATTACAGAAGATTTCAAGCGAAACTCACAATTCAAACACAATAAGATTTCGCTTCAATCAGCAAGATCTCAAGCGAAATCTATGGTTTCGCTTCAAACCAAAATTTTTATCCAAACACAAACTTTTCAAGCGAAATATACGATATCGCTTCAAACAGTCAGAATATTTCAAGCGAAATCCACAGTTTCGCTTCAAAATACCAACAATCAATCTGCTCGCTCAAGCGAAATCAGGTTTTCAAGTCATTTTTGTCAATTTTAGTCCGAGTTTTAATCTGAATTTCTCAAGGCTTTGTTAAAACACACTTTTACACACTCTGTGAAAATTTTAGTCCATTTTGTCCGTGTTTTCGTCCAGAAATCAATTTTTTGTGAGTAAAAACCAACTGATTCAAGTGAACACACTCATAACTGGCTCTGATACCAATTGTAGGATCGATTTGACCGATCAAATGAGTCAATTTGAATGTGTTTACACTATTTAGATGGCGGAAACATCTAAACAGCTTAGAATCAGACAGAAAAGAGTAGAAAACAGAATAGATTCACTTTTAACACTTGTTCTCTGTTATATAATGACTTGAAAATTTGGCAGCACTTCGTTACAACTTCTCGGAATGCGTACCATCTGAGAACTACACAAGCCTATTTATAGGCAACAAGATTTCGCTTCAACATGCTTCAAGCGAAATCTTATCACATGATTTCGCTTGAGGCTTACATCATACTCCCTGAAGCGAAACCTTTACAAACCAAAATAAACTTACATTTAGACCCCTACACTTTACATACTTGACATATTTAGACCCTAGACTTATCTAACAAGACTAAGACGCAGGCTTTAGACATACTGCACCAACAAGAAATAAAGATCAAAACATGAAATGTCTCAAGCAAACCTTCAATCCAGGATGATTATAAAGAGTTTAGCCACTCATAGCTCGGATCATCATAATCAAACAAGTCTTAATGTTCATGTGAATCAAAAACACCAACAAATTGTTTAGAGATTGTTTAGAACCAAGAAAAACAAGCCAAAATCGCCCAAGAAGTGCTCCAAAACGGTTGGGAATGATTGGATGATGAAAAGGCACCAAAAACAACCTTAAATGAGGGAGTTACAAGTTTCACGTCAGCCTCCACCGTAAGCTACGGTGGCCACCGTAGCTTACGGTGGCTTGAAATGGCCTACGGTGGGTTAAAACTGGCTTGCGGTGACAATTTTTGTCAGTCGGCGCCGTAAGCTACGGCCCTTGCCGTAGCTTACGGTAGGCTTCAACCTAAAAACTTGTTTTCAGCATAACTTTTTCGTTTCAACTCCGTTTTCTTCACCGTTTTCGCCTACGTTCTCGTAATTTCGTCCTCTATCATGTTATCTTCTTATTTTTTCAATTCCAATAATTGATTTTTTCATTTATTTTCTGTCTTTCAATCTCCAATCCTGTTGTGCCTATTCGAAGCTTCATTTCAACACTTTTAAGCCCCAAATGTACCTGAAACACAAGAAACCATAGTTATCTAATTCAAGATAAATACATGGATAAATGCGGGATTAAATTATACTTTATAACCATTAAGGGTCGTCCTACGTACTACCCGTCACATCCCCACACTTAACCGTTGGTTGTCCCAAGCAACCCGTTCAACAAAACACAATTTATTCAAGCGATCAAGTACAAACCAAGCAACAATTGTCCTCATTTACTAACTTTTTCTTAAACCCGCACATAACACACCCCTCACAATAACTCTCTTCTCGGTGGCAAGTAATAACTAGCAAAGATACGCTAGATCACACTCAAGGCAAATGGGTAATTGAACAATAATATGCTTGTACTCAAATCAGTCCTTCGTCTAAAGAATTTGCTAAACATGCATGCGAATCAAAGGGACTTAAAGGTTGTAACACGGCTAGGCATACGGGTAGGAAATTGAAATATATGTAGTAGCTAATGATTCAACCCGGTCTTTTATTTCTATCTAAACATAACATCTATATACAATACATCAATCTCTTTTTCTCCTTTTTTTCATTGCTTTTTCTCTTTTTTTTCATTTCATTTTCATATCTTTTTTTTCTTTTTCTTTTCTTTCGATTTAACAAACATAACAAACAAGAATACTAGAACAAGATGATTATACTAATAAACCGGGTCAAATACGGGTTAATTTTTAAGAGAAAGTAGGCATGGATTAACAAAAGATCGGCTCAAAGCTCAAATGGGCTACTAAAGTCCAAACCCCCGCCCCTCTCGCTACCATGCTCATATATATAATTTATGAGGTCCAACCCCCCAATTCCCACACTCGCACACACCTTGACGAGGCTACCTAAATGCCCTTATCCTTTTCACATACATATCAAGCTAAAGCCTCAAACCGAATTCAAGCACAAGTTCTAATGCACCCCCACCCATTGCCACTCTCATAAAAAAAATATTTCTAACAATTCAAATAAGTGGCTCAAACTCTCACCAAGAAAAAAAAGGAATATGGGTTGCCGGTGTGTCATGTGGTTTGGTACTTAAGTGTTCAATTTTGGACTATTTTTAGCTTGATTTCAAAATTTTTATAATTTTTTTCAAAATTTCCCCTCATCCCCACACTTGGGATACACTGTCCCTAATGTATTGCTTTGAAGGGAAAGATCCTCCAAACACACCAAACTTTTTTTTTCTTTTTTTTATTTATTTAATTATTTATTTATTTTTTTAATCTAAAAGCAAACAAACTAACTGCCAATATTTCAAAGCTAAAAAACAAAACAAGACTAAGGAAAGAGTACATTGACCTGGTGAAGTTTGACACAACAGATGTTGTAGATAATCTGACTTCCTATCACCACCTTCACACAAATATCAGCACCTCTTCCCCACACTTGAATGTCTCCATGGCCCTGAAACATAGAAAGATAAAAACAGCAAGATCAATATAAAACCCCGGGTTGCCTGCCGAGCAGCGCTAAGTTTTCGGGTCTTCAGCCAGACCGTGCCAACCCCATTTATGGTGGCTCAAAGAAGCGGTTCCTGCCATCTGCATCACTTCCTCGTGCCATTGACCAAAATGCATCTGTCTCGTTTCGAATCAGTGGGTAATCAAATACACTCTTGATTGAACCCATATGCTTTTCTTCATGATCTGGTGGGTGATTTATTCTCATTCTTTGAAACACCTTTTCACTAACCCCGCTGTCCTTCGCCTCAACAAAATCGTAACTAATCATCTTAGTCTGAACATCAAATGACAAATTACGGTTCTTTTCGGTCATGGAAATGATTCCTTTTCTACAATCGATTTAAGCATTTGCCGTATAGAGAAACGGTCGACCTAAAATTACTCTTTGCTGTGATGCCAATTTGGTAGAGGCATAATCTAGAACCAGAAAATCCACCGGATATTCGAATTCTCCCAACTGAATCATAACATTCTTAACAATTCCCCGTGGACGCCTCTAACTTTCATCCGCCAAACTCATCATGGTGTCTAAATCCTGAAGCGGCCCAAAATCATACATGTCGTATAGATCACCTAGTAACACACTCATGCTCGCCCCATAATCCAATAATGCATGAGGAATTTTTAGTTTCCCCACTCGGATAGGCACGATTGGCGCTCCATACTCTTTATCATTCTCGACTTTAGCATCTTTTTCCAAACCTGTATTCACTTTATACGAAGAAGTTAGCAATGTTTCATTAAATTTAGTATTTGGAACAGTGCTTACCACATTGATGTTAATGCTTTTTGTGTTCTTGGGATTTATCACCGTGTCACTTGGTGATTGACCTTTTGCTTTCTTCAATAATGCCACGTCACTTGCAAGTTGACCCATTTGAGTGGTCAACGATTGGATAGCTTTGTCCCGGATTTCATCTTTTTGCATGCGAACATCATCCATTTGATTTCTTCGCTGCATCTCTAGTTGCATTGCCTTGAGCATCTCCATAACTTCATTTCCACCTGAAGAACTTTGACCCGAGAACCCACTTTGATTATTGACCAGTTGGCGTGGAGCAAAGTTACCTTGACTTCCTTGAAAATTCGGGTTAGCTTGATTTGAGGGATTTTCGTATCTAAAACTTGGGTGGTTTCTCAAACCGGGGTGGTAAGTGTTGGAATTCATGTTGTAATTTCTACCACCCCTACCTTGTCCTTGCAATGCATTCACCTCTTCATATTACCCTTCCATTCCTTGGCAATTTTCAGCCGCATGTCCTAACTCATTACAAATTGCACACACATCATAAATTTGATTAGAAGTTTGAACATTACCATCATCTACCGCGTGCACTTGAGTTCGGGTAATGGCCGGTAGTGCTCTCCTTGATGCTTGAGCTTTTCTTTTTGATGTAACTGCCATTTGCTCCAAAAACTCCCAATCATCTTGCTCGTAGTTTGTGCCAAAAGTGCCATTCGTGATAGACAATAAGTCACGCGCATCTTCGGAACATAACCCCTCATGGAATGCATTCATCAATTCCCATAGCTCTATCCCATGATGAGGGCAATTCTTTATCATCATGTTAAACCTCTCAAATGCTTCATGGAACATTTCACCTGTTTGTTGTTGAAAACTTCTCAAACTTTTTCTAGCATCATTCGTCTTTTGAGCGGTAAAGAACTCATACAAGAAAATTTGTTGCATTTCTCCCCATGTATAAATAGATGCCGAAGGTAAGGTGTAAAACCACTTTGTTTCTTTATCTTTTAACGAAAATTGGAACAATACCAACTTCACTTCATCGGCCGAAAATCCTTGACCCCCAATAGTATTACAAATCGAATCGTAAGCCTCCAAATGAAAATAAGGCTCCTCCGTTGCTAAACCTTTATACTTTGGAAAACTTTGTAACGAATTCGTTCGAACTTCAAATGTCCTCCCTTGAGCATTTTGAGGGAAGACTACTGGTGATGGATTGTGAGTGATCACTGGTCTAAAATGTGCTTCTATGCCTCTCGCATGTTCTCGAAGATGTCTTCTTGGTACACCCAACCGAGCTCGTGGGCGTATAGCACCCATTGGTCTTTGCACTTGCATTCGTGGAGGCCCAAATTATTGTGGAAGTGGTGGTTGAAATCTAGGCCCCACATGAGGTTGTTGCACTTGCCTTTGCACCGGTGGACCTTGTGGTGGCAATTGTTGAGTTATGATTTGTTGTTGAGGAATCCTACCAACATTTGGCATTCTTTGGTTTTGACCTTGAACATAGGCATACTCCCCTTGATCTCCATCACCCCCATACATGTATCCTTCTTCATCATATTCCCCAAAGTCATCGTCATATCCATCACCAAACTCATCTTGTCTTGCACCCGGAGTATGTTGAAATTGCACTCCTGGTTGGAAGGGAGTAGAATGGATAATAGATGGTCTGGTTTGGTATAAGTTAGGTGGTGGTATTTGTGATGATGATGGTTGACCGGATGTTGGGAAAAATGTTGAATAAGCTGGAACAGCGGATGATGTAGGGTTGTAACTGAAAGAGTATTCGGGTTGAGTATTTTCGGGTGATGTGGTATTAGTATTGGTCGGTTTAATTTCGGATGTGGATATAGGAATGGTAGTATTTGGTGAAGGTTGTGTTGAAGATGGTGTAAAGGATGGTGTAGGTTGACCCGTAGTGGGTGGTAATTGTGATTGATCCATGTAACTGATTAGTGTAATTAGTCTAGTAGGTGTTGTTGGTGAACCACTGATTTTGTTTTCTCGTAGCAAAATTCTGTTTCTTCTCAAAGTCCGTTCATTTTCTGGACCAAATGCCAATGGTGATAGCTTGTGAGAGCTCCTAGAACGCATGCATCTGTCAATACCTGCACACTAACACACCGAGCGTAAACCAGAAAAATAACAAACTTAAAAAGATAAAAAAATAACACACGTTGCGCACTACTCCCCGGAAACGGTGCCAAATTCTGACATGATGTCGTGGTCACAATCAAATTTAATCCAATTACTAATAAATAGTTAGTGGCAAGTGGGTATCGAACACAGGGAGTTTGTGGAATATGTGTTATTTCAAGATTTATCTAAATTAACTAGAATTAAACTAATTGCAATGAAAGTAAATTTCAAGAGTTGGTTTGATTGATTTGATTTTAAAACTAAGATTACTATTTTAATTGCAAAATGTAAGTGTTGGTTGTAAACAAATTAGAGACAAATGACCATCCTAGACTTCTGGTTTCAATTGACATTCATGTTTTAATCCAACTAGAAAGAACCACATAGACATGGTTCATGTGTAGTTACGTGTTCGTGGTGAAAGGGAACTAAGTACTCGGATTCCTAGAACGCGAGGTTGTTACCCGATGACCAATTTACCCTTACCCAATCCTAATCCCTCCCATGAAATCTCGATTGCCAACGGCACCAAGAACGTATGGTTTGAGTTATGATCAAAGCATAAATCAACTATTTACGAACAAATATTAACACATCATAATAAACAAACATAAGATGCAAGTCTATTATTCTAGAAATAAAGATCAAAACATGAAATGTCTCAAGCAAACCTTCAATCCAGGATGATCATAAAGAGTTTAGCCACTCATAGCTCTGATCATCATAATCAAACAAGTCTTAATGTTCATGTGAATCAGAAACACCAACAAATTGTTTAGAGATTGTTTAGAACCAAGAAAAACAAGCCAAAATCGCCCAAGAAGTGCTCCAAAACGGTTGGGAATGATTGGATGATGAAAAGGCACCATAAACAACCTCAAATGAGGGAGTTACAAGTTTCACGTCAGTCTCCACCGTAAGCTACGGTGGCCACCGTAGCTTACGGTGGCTTGAAATGGCCTACGGTGGGTTAAAACAGGCTTACGGTGACATTTTTTGTCAGTCGGCGCCGTAAGCTACGGCCCTTGTCGTAGCTTACGGTAGGCTTCAACCTAAAAACTTGTTTTCAGCATAACTTTTTCGTTTCAACTCCGCTTTCTTCACCGTTTTCGCCTACGTTCTCGTAATTTCGTCCTCTATCATGTTATCTTCTTATTTTTTCAATTCCAATAATTGATTTTTCTCATTTATTTTCCGTCTTTCAATCTCCAATCCTGTTGTGCCTATTCGAAGCTTCATTTCGACAGTTTTAAGCCCCAAATGTACCTGAAACACAAGCAACCATAGTTATTTAATTCAAGATAAATACATGGATAAATGCGGGATTAAATTGTACTTTATAACCATTAAGGGTCGTCCTACGTACTACCCGTCACCATCCAATACCGGCGGTTATTGAAGGAGGTCCTACTAAATTTGACCCAGGTCCTTGCAGGATCTATACACTGAACAAGGCAAGACTCTTCCCAAACCGTTCCCCTAACCCCCGACCAGGTAGCCAACATATCTCCATATAGACCGTGGAGATATGAATGGTGAAAATCTTTTATTTTATATAGACAGTAAAATAATGCCTAGACACCACTGACAAACGATAAGGAAGAATCACTTTCAACATAAGAAACTAGTTCTTAAAGTCATTAATACATTTCCAAGTAAAAAGTGCGAAAAGATTAAAAATAAAAATTATTACACTAGACACTTGTCTTCACCAAGTGATGTAAGAGATTTAGGCAAACATGGCCTTTGATTGTCAAGAACTCTTACGATCAATCTTGGATTCCGAGACGACTCACACACTCTATGATGGACAATGGATGATGGTGGTGGATGATGGTGTTGTGATGGTGGTGGGTGGTGGGTGAAGTGTGAGAGAGGTGGTGTGCCAAGGGATGGTTTGAAAATGAGCCAAGCACCCTTATTTATAGCATGAACAGTAGCTCGGGCACGGCCCCGTGTCCATCCTCCTTCTCTTTCTTCATTTATTGCAATTTGTCTGCATTAGTTGACCACGGCCCCGTGTCCGCTGAGCAGGACCCCGTGGTGGGTGATAGAAGCTTCTATAGCTTTGTCTTTTATGCTGACACTTGGGCACGCCCCCGTGCTCACTGAGCACGGGGCGTGTTCAGCCTTCTGTCATCTTGATTTTGCTTGGGAAGATGCTGTCGGGGGGTCGGGCATGCCACGTTTGTTCCTTTTCTTGTATTTATGTTAGATTTAGCTGCCTTTTTACTTCTTTTGTTCATTTGAGCTCATTTAATCCTGAAAATACAAAAGGAAGACAAAAACACACTTTTTCCAACATTAGTACAAAAAAAGGGTTAGTTTTATGCCATATTGATGTAATTTATATGTTGCATTTTGCGCACATCAAATACCCCCACACTTGAATCTTTGCTTGTACTCAAGCAAAACTCTTTATAATGTGGCTTTACACTCCCAAATGGAATGGCTAGAAGAGAAGGTTTTTGTCATAGAGTGTCGGGATTTCCAAGATTCTTTATTAAGTTTTATTTTTATTTACTTACAATCCTATTCGTCATGATTTATTTAAAACATTACATAAGATAAATTACTTATTAGGGCATAACATGCCTTTTTAAAATTCCACTTATATACAAGTTCACATACCTCACGGGGATCACTCAACACTCAGCCGAAGATGTATTTTAGTGAATCACTCGAGAGCGGCATGGAACTTACTCCTACCATAGGCTTGCCAAGCAATCAATCCTCCTCCTTTTTAACTATATACCTTTGTAAATATCAAGAGGACTTTTGGGTGAAGGGTTAGGCTTTGGTAGGTGGTTGGGTTAGTGGTTAGTAAAAGGGCGAAAGGCGTAAAAAGCGTCGGTTTTCGTAAGACTTTTTTTTCAAAATTTATTTTGATGAAGCCATTATTCAAACCAAGTTATTTTTGATAAACTTGTTTGTTTATTTTTCTTTTGCTTCATCATCAACATTTTTTTTTCAAAAGTCATAAGAAAAAAACCGAGCTTGATACTAAAACAAAGGGTTAAAAATAAAAAGGTTTTGGTGGTTGAAAGGGTGTTTGGTTTGGGTTATGAAATGAAAAGGTTTAGGCTCAAAGGGGTTAACTAGGGGGATTTTGGGTAGGTGGTAAAAAAAAAAGAAAAATAATGGTGTAGAAATAAAAAAAAGGGTTAGTCCTAATGCTTCCATCATTTACTTACTCGGGTTTAAGTTGGTAAGGACCGGGAACGTATCATCGTGGCAAGTTCTAGAGTTGTAGGAACCAAGCGGCTATTCACACAATGAGCATTTAGTTTAAAGATATGTATTTGTATGCTCAATAAAGGCTCAAAACTCACTTTTGTGGGAATGGGTTTTATGTGATCAAGTATATATAATCAAATTTTAACAAACCTTGCCATGTCGTTTTATAATTTTCTTATGTTGGTTCTTTTTATCACGATGCTATCGGTTGTAAGTTTGTAAAAATATAACCTTTTTTAGAATTTGAAATTCCCAAATTAAACCTAGACAAGTAAAAAAATGAAAATTTTTGAAAAAAATTTGGGTGATTAGCGGTTCCATTAGAGTTTTGTGTAAGGCTTGTATTTAGGACTTGCAAGATTCAAGGTTTTAGCATCCCCCCCACACTTAAATTACACATTGTCCTCAATGTGTCCCAAAAATAAGTTTTTAGGTTGATTGAATGTGTAAAAAGTTTTGAAAAAGCAAAATTTTATGTTACTGGGCGTCTGGACACGGCCCCGTGTCCGATGGACACGACCCCGTGTTCAGAGTGCCAGTAACGAAACCTTACAGAAGGTGGACACGGGGGCGTGTCCACTGGGCACGACCCCGTGTCTGACAAAAGTCTGTAGAATAAAACAAACAGCAGGTCTGGGGAAGTGGGCACGGGGGCGTGTCGGCTGGACACGACCCCGTGTAGACAAACTGTAAAGGTGAAAAACAGGTTTCTGGCTCCGGTTTTCCTGTCCCGGCTTTAGTAACACTAATGTTTAGTGCTCTAAGCCTTGTATGTACCTGTTTTATCAATAAACACTACACCAAACCATAGCAAACATCCTAAATTACCATAGTTCAACATCCACATCACAAAGAAAAAAAAAGGAAAAGAAAATGCAGAAAATAACAGAGTTAAAGGAAAGTAAATTGTTCAACACACGGCACACAGGCCGGAAATTGTTCAAGATAAGAAAGGGTTAACCTGTGGGACCTACCAGCTGCTCCTGCCTCTACTCCACCTGCCTAGTCCATGTCCTCGTCCTCATCATCATCACCTCCTCCTCCTCCGTGCCCCGCCATGTACTCCCGGATGTTCCCAATGTCATCCTGTATGTCGGATATGTTTCTCTCAATTGCTCCGACCAAGGTGTACGTGTTGCTTGCCATGTTATAGGTGTTCCTGGTGCACATGAGGTTTTCCTGCAACAAATCATGTAAACTTTGGAAGTTAGGAAAACCGCCTCCTTGTGAGGAGGACTGGCCCGGATCACCGTGGGGCTGGTACTGGTGTTGAAACTGTGGAGCATGAAGGACGAGTGCCTCTTGCGGGTTCCATGCATGTCCCTGGACTCTTTGGAAGCTAACCGACCCGTCTTAGGCTTCATAGATCAAGTTCATGGAGCGGCAGATGTGTATGTCCACTCTTCCCGACCATGGGCTCTTTCAGAAAGACCGAGGCATGTCCACGAAGCGCTTGAAGAGACGGTAAATCCACCCCCCGAAGAAGATAGGGGTTGGTGGAGTAGCAAGCCGGTTCAAATGCATGTTGCGGAGCAGGAGGAACGGAACATCGAGGTGTCTGCGGTTATGAATGCAATGAAGGACCACCAGATCTCTCAACCCAACAACGCCACTACTGTCATGCCTTTGGCTAAGAGAGTAAGTGAGGACCCTATGGATGTAACGGTAAAGCGGGTCCCTCAGCTTAGTGCTCTTAGTGCTGCTCGGGTTGTAGTGCCCTTCAGCAATCTGAGCCCATGCGGCTTGGCGCTCATTTTCATCCAACTCTCGCACCCCTCCGGTGTTCTCTTCATTACCCGCATCTTCTTCCGCATACAACCCCACCATCGACCCAAACTGTGCCATCGAAATAGAGTACTTGGTTCCCCCACATATGAATTATACCCCCTCATTGTCAAATGGGTCGCACCTTGAATTGAACACGATTGTGATATAGAATTCTAGAGTGTATTCGGGGACCGAGCGAAGGCGAGTAGTAAGGGCGACTCTCAGTGGCCCGGTGACTAGGTTGTTGAAGCGATACCATTGGTTCACTAATCCCAAAAGATCTGTGCACACTTGTGTTGGGTATTCCTCTGGTCTGGTTCGAAGCACATCATATCTTGCCCTAGCATCGAGCTCATTTGCATTGAACCTTGTGAATTTCTTTGACATCAGAAAGAATACACCAAAAGTTAGCACGAAACAGTGAAATTTTCGGACAAAACTGAAAACAGCGAGCTGGACACGGCCTCGTGTTCAGCGGACACGACCCCGTGTCCAGGCGTCTGTTACTCAAAAACTTCATTTTTCGACCCGGTTTCGAAAACTTGCAAAATTTTTGGTCCAGTAGGTGCAGTTTCCCCCGAAAATGAAACCCCAAGTGTCGTTTTTCCCAAAACAAACCCTTTACCCCTTCGATTTTATCTTTTTCGGTTAAAAAACAAGGGTTTGGGGTTTTTGTGAGAAATTGGGCAAATCTATGAACAATACAAATGGATTTACTTCCTATAACACTAATCTAAACTAATGCTAACAGATTTATGCAAAAATTTGAGGTTCGATCCGGATGAACTTCAAGAACCCTAGATTTTCCCCAAATTTTTTTATTTTTTAACTACATGCAAGTGATTAATCTAACTACTAATGATGATAGAATCATACCTTGATATTGTTAGAAGTAGAGGAGACGTCGGAATTCTGCGGAAAAATCGCCTGAACCAGAGCGTTTTTGGGGAAACGGGGCGTGTGGAAATGAAGAAACTGTTTTGAAAAGGGGTTTTATCCCGACGGTCGTGCGGATACGGCCCCGTGTCCAGCGGACACGGCCTCGTGCCGAGCAAAAAAAAAAAATTTTAGCGATAAGTGCTTATGTGAGTGCCTTTGTTTCCCAAAAACTTGGTTAGAAGACTTACCGATTTAGATGTCAACCCATTCGTTCATAACTCACCAGGTATGATGTTGATGCTTTTATTCTTCGACCGTTTGAAATGAGATTTCTTCCTCTTCATCCTCAATGAATCCTTGATAGAGTTTCAGTCGTTGGCCATTGACTTTGAATGGAATTCCATTCCAAGATTTAATTTCTACTGCACCGTGTGGGAAAATATGGGTGATGGAAAAAGGTCCTGACCACCTAGACTTTAATTTACCAGGGAATAGTCGAAGTCGTGAATTAAATAAAAGAACTTGATCTCCTACTCGAAATTCATTAGGTTTAATATGTTTGTCATGCAAATTTTTCATTCTTTCCTTATAAATTTCGGAGTTTGAGTATGCATAATTCCTAAGTTCGTCTAATTCATTTAACTGACAAAATCGATTTCTACCGGCAAATTCTAAATCTAAGTTTACATTTTTAATTGCCCAGTAGGCTTTGTGTGCTATTTCTACTGAGAAATGACAGCTTTTTCCATAGACTAGCTTATATGGGGTTGTACCTATTGTTGTTTTATAAGCAGTTCGAAAAGCCCATAAAGCATTAATTTATCGGCCCATTCCTTTTTATTTAACCCTACGGTTTTTTCAAGTATTCATTTTAAACCTCAATTAGTCACTTCGGCTTGTCCGTTTGTTTGAGGGTGATATGCCGTTGAGACCCTGTGATAGACCCCATATCTTGTTAAAAAAATTTCAAGTTAATGGTTGCAAAAATGGGTACCTCTATCACTTATTAATGCTTTAGGTGTACCAAAACGAGAGAATAATTTTTTCAGAAATCTTACCACGACTCTTCCATCATTTGTTGGAAATGTCTCGGCCCATTTAGACAAGTAATCTACTGCTACAAGTATATATTTGTTTCCTTTTGACGGTGGGAAAGGTCCCATAAAGTCGAGTCCCCACACATCAAAAATTTCACAAACAAGAATGCCATTTTGTGGCATTTCATTTTTGGAAGAAATATTACCTGTTCTTTGGCAAGCATCACATGTCTTGACAAGACTTTGGGCATCTTTGTAAATGGTAGGCCAATAAAACCCTGAATCTAATACCTTTCGTGCGGTACTAGCGGCACCATGATGTCCTCCGTATGGACCTTCATGACAATGGCGGAGAATTCTTCGTGCTTTTGCGAATATACCGCTAGCTAGGTAGTTAGCATAGTCGGCGTACCATGGTTCTTCTTTGTATTCCACCATTTCTAGGGACTCTGTTGGAAATTTTTCATTGATTTGCTCGTCCCTGGTTGCCTCCAAAGTTGGGTCTTCTAAGTGCGAAAGATGATCTGCTGCGGTGTTTTCTGCTCCTCTTTTGTCTTTGATTTCAATATCAAATTCTTGGAGGAGTAAAATCCATCGAATCAAACGTGGTTTTGCATCCTGCTTTTTGAAGAGATATTGAATGGCTGCATGATCTGTATAGACTATTGTTTTAGAAAGAACTAGATAAGGACGAAATTTATCAAAAGCAAATACCACAGCTAGTAATTCTTTTTCAGTTGTTGTGTAATTTTTTTGTGCATCGTTAAGTGTTTTACTAGCATAATAAATTGGGTGAAAATGCTTTTCTTTTCTTTGTCCCAAGACAGCACTAACTGCAAAGTCACTTGCATCGCACATGATTTCGAAAGGAAATTTCCAATCAGGCACTATCATGATAGGTGTATTGACTAGCATTTCCTTTAGGGTTAGAAATGCTTGATTGCAATCCTTATCAAAGATGAAAGTGGCATCTTTTTCAAGTAATTTTGTTAGAGGTCTTGAAATTTTAGAAAAGCCTTTGATAAACCGCCTATAAAATCCGGCATGCCCTAGGAAACTTCTGATTGCTCTAACGGAGGATGGTGGTGGTAATCGAGAAATAGTATCTATTTTTGCTCGATCAACCTCCATTCCTTCGCTTGAGATTTTGTGACCGAGTACTATTCCATCCGTTAACATGAAATGGCATTTCTCCCGATTAAGGGCGAGGTTAGTTTCCTCACATCGGGATAGCATTCGTTCAAGGTTATCGAGGCATTGGTCGTATGAATCCCCAAAGATAGAAAAGTCATCCATGAAGACTTCCATTGTCTTTTCTATCATGTCATGGAAGATGGCTACCATGCAATGTTGGAATGTTGCGGGGGCATTACATAGACCAAATGGCATGCGTCGATAAGCAAAAGTTCCATAGGGACATGTGAAGGTTGTCTTTTCTTGGTCTTCGGGTGCTATCGGGATTTGAAAGTAACCTGAAAAACCATCCAAGAAACAATAAAATTTATGACCGGATAATCTTTCTAACATTTGATCAATGAAGGGCAGAGGAAAGTGATATTTCCTCGTTGCTTCATTTAATCGTCTATAATCTATACATACTCTCCATCCTATGAAGGTTCTCGTTGGTATTAATTCATTCTTTTCGTTAGTTATTACCGCCATACCTCCTTTCTTTGGAACTATTTGGACGGGACTTACCCAAGGACTATCGGAGATAGGATAAATAAGTCATGCGTTAAGTAATTTGATGACTTCGTTTTTAACCACTTCTTGAACATTTGGATTTACTCGACGTTGTGGTTGTATTACCGATTTGTAGTCATCATTCATTAAAATTTTGTGCGTGCACATGGAAGGATTTATTCCTTTAATATCTACAAGCTTCCAAGCGATCGCATCTTTGTGTTTTCTCAAAAGATTAATTAATTTTTCTTTTTCTAAACTACTGAATTTAGACGAAATAATTACAGGTGATTTACCATCTTTATCTAGAAAAGCATTTTCCAAACCTTTCGGAAGTTCTTTGAGCTCAAGAGGTGGGTCTTTAAGAGACTCCTTATTTGGTTGCTCATTTTGATCAAGAACTTTAAAAGTTTGTTCTATGGCGGCCTCTTCTTCAACAAAGTGGTCAATCTTTTCACTTATATCGGGTGGTTCATCTTCATCTTCAATTAAGGGGTCATTATTGCCGAATGGATATTTCATTGACCGCTCAAGATCGACACTCTTTTTAAATGCCCCTAATTGAATAGATAGATTGTTGTACTTCCGGTTTTTCAAAGCTTCGTGGGTTTTTACAATGGGTCGTCCCAACACTAGAGGAGCGTCATCATGGATAACAAAGTCGGTTGGGATTACCATTTGATTTGTTTGAACCAAGACATCCTCAACTATATCGATTGATTTTATTACTTTCCGATTAGATAGAAAAATGGGTATTTGAAGTGGAGAAAAATCACTAATACTTAATTTTTCGAAAATGTAGTTGGGCATTATGTTAACACAAAGATCTTTATCAATCATGACATTACTAATAAAGGAATTTTGAAAAAAAACATGGAACCGGTGTAATGTTGATTTCAAATGGGTCTTCTTTTATTAGCGAGGTTTGATCGTTAGTTAACTTAATACTTACCGTTTCGTCAATTTTAGTGTTAGTGTTTAATTCATTTAAAAACTTAGCATGAGTGGGAACTAAACAGTGATTTTCAAAAGAAGGTGACAAGATATTAATTTCTTCAAAATTAGACTCTTCTTGAATTTTAACGTTAACGGACTCACCTTTTTCGTTGTTTAACTCATGTGTCGGTTTTTCACTTATTTGTTCTTCCATTTTTACACTTTCAACGATCTCTTCTTTATTTAATTCTTCTCTTGCGCGGGACTCCTCTTCCCTTGCGCGAGATTCTTTTATGTAGCGTTCGATAGTTTTAAGGTGTTCTAATATCCTATTGGTCACTTCGGCGATAGAATAAGGATCGGGATTTTCAAAGCTTGAATCCGGTTGTTCGATCCTTTGTTCCTCATAATACCCATATGAAGTAGATGGTTCACACCATTGTTCTTCATTGTAAGTATATGATGGATAAGCGTCGTAATTTTGTTCTTCATAATACTCATATGAGGTGGGTTGTTCACGCCATGGTTCCTCATAGTAAGCATATGAAGGTGGTGGCTCATATCTTGGTTCCTCAAAGTATGAGTATGAAGGCTCATACCTTGGTTCATCAAAATATGAGTATGAGGGAGAAGGTTCATACCTTTGGTCTTCATAGGATGTGTATGAAGTTGATGGCTCGTACATGGGCTCCTCATAGTAGGTGTATGAAGTGGATGGTTTATATAAGTTACAATATTGAACCGAGTGCGGGTCACCACAATTAGTGCAATAGTTTTCCCTATAATCATCCTCCCCATAGGTGTAGTTGTAACCTCCTGAGTATTGATCCATAAGAATCACTCAGCAGACCACAACAAAGTCTCGAGACCAGAAAACAAAAATAAAAACAGAAACAGAGGCTGGACACGGCCCCGTGTTCAGTGAGCACGGCCCCGTGTTCAGTGAGCACGGCCCCGTGTTCAGGATCTGTATCTGGGCGTTTTAATTAAAGTTACTGATTTCGTTGAGCACGGGGGCGTGTTCAGTGAGCGTAGTATAGTGTTGGCAAGATACCGAGGTCGTCAAAGGACACAAGAGCTTTTAATACCGGTTTATCCTCAACGTCTAATCAAATCAAAAATTTAGAAAAAGGTTTTAAACTAGAAAAATAAAAACTAACTAAAATGCTGAAAAATAAAATAAAATAAAATAGATAGACAAGATGAATCACTTGGCTCCGACTCGTGTTTAGTGTAACCTTTGATTATTTCCGCACTTTTTCACTTTTTAAGAGATTATCTTAGTTATTGTAGTAGGCCCCTCTTTTGAAGGTGACGTTACCCTCAACCCAGTAGTTTGAGTCAGCAAGGATACAATCCTAAAGGGTCGGATTATTGAAAGATAATTAATTAAGTTATTAATGCATATTATGGTAGGCCCCTCTTTTGAAGGTGACGTTACCCTCGGCTAAGTAGTCTGAGTCAGCAGGGATACAGTCCTAAGTAGCCGAGTTAAAGTATTAATAGTAGCTTACATATGAGGGGATCAAAGAGTTTGGACCCCCACCATCCAATACCGGTGGGTATTGAAGGAGGTCCTACTAAATTTGACCCAGGTCCTTGCAGGATCTATACACTGAACAAGGCAAGACTCTTACCAAGCCGTTCCCTTAACCCCCGACCAGGTAGCCAACATATCTCCATATAGACCGTGGAGATATGAATGGTGAAAATCTTTTATTTTATATAGACAGTAAAATAATGCCAAGACACCACGGACAAACGATCAACATAATACATAACCATCAACATAAGAAACTAGTTATTAAAGTCATTAATACATAACCAAGTAAGAAGTGCGAAAAGATTAAAAATAAAAAAGTATTACACTAGACACTTGTCTTCACCAAGTGATGTAAGAGACTTATGCAAACATGGCCTTTGATTGTCAAGAACTCTTACGATCAATCTTGGATCCCGAGATGACTCACACACTATATGATGGACAATGGATGATGGTGGTGGATGATGGTGTTGTGATGGTGGTGGGTGGTGGGTGAAGTGTGAGAGAGGTGGTGTGCCAAGGGATGGTTTGCAAATGAGCCAAGCACCCCTATTTATAGCCTGAACAGTAGCTCGGGCACGGCCCCGTGTCCATCCTCCTTCTCTTTCTTCATTTATTACAGTTTGTCTGCATTAGTTGACCACGCCCCCGTGTCCGCTGGGCACGCCCCCGTGTGCAGGAGCATATCTGTACTATCAAGATTTCCCCAGATTCTGCGAATCTTAGAGTTGACCACGGGCACGTGTCCGCTGATCACGACCCCGTGGTGGGTGATAGAAGCCTCTACAGCTTTGTCTTTTATGCTGACACTTGGGCACGCCCCCGTGCTCACTGAGCACGGGGCGTGTTCAGCCTTCTGTCTTCTTGATTTTGCTTGGGAAGATGCTGTCGGGGGGTCGGGCATGCCACGTTTGTTCCTTTTCTTGTATTTATGTTAGATTTAGCTGCCTTTTTGCTTCTTTTGTTCATTTGAGCTCATTTAATCCTGAAAATACAAAAGGAAGACAAAAACACACTTTTTCCAACATTAGTACTAAAAAGGGTTAGTTTTATGCCATATTTGATGTAATTTATATGTTGCATTTTGCGCACATCACTCAACCCCCCATCTCTGATAAGTCACTGAAAGGTGTACAACACTCTGATAAGTCACTGAAAGAGTTTGGACTATATGACAGACCAGTCAATGTAAAAAAGATCTGAGTGAACTCGGGGAAAAGGTTGAGTAGCTTGTTTGAAATGGGGCTGCTGGAAAACAAACCCATGTTGAGAATACGAAGTGGCTTTTTGCTAAAGAATCAAAAGCACGAAAGATAGTATTTGGTGGAAAACGGGTATAGAACTGATCAACTTTAGGATTAGTGAATCGACACAATTCTGAAAATGGGTTCTTTAGAAGATTTTGTCTCATGGGAGGACTATCCAGGTCAGGACCTTTGTTTGGTGAAGACCTAGTGACCATCTTAGTCATAACTGATGCTGGGAGTTGAAGAAGGATTACGAAGAAAAGGGAGGATTTTTGGAGAAGAAGAGTATACTTGATTTTTCTTCGGATAAAGGATTATAAAAAGCCTCTTCTAAATTTAAATGATCTCTTAATCTTATCTCCATCCTATATAACCGTAGTGATAAGCTAAACCTATCAAGTTGACTGACGTCACTTCGCTGTACCGGCTAGTTGCATCCGTAATGGCTAGTCCGATTTAATGGGAAATATGGTTGATCAATCCGGTTAAAAATCAACCAGATTTGGGGGCAATTGTTAGGGGTTAATTTTTATACTTATGGATCACTTATCCTTAAACCCGCCTGGATCACGGATCCTTAAAGTCTGATGCACAAAGTCTGAGGATCACGGATCCTTCTTGTTTTCTTAACTTAACTAACAGTTGTTTCTTGTATATTTTTGTAATGGCGTGCAGGTCATGGGCAATGTGGACTGAGTCATGGCGAGAATATCGGACTAGAATCGTTGAATATTATGCACGTGTGGAATTGGCTTAACATTAACTTGGTTGGACGTGGTCTTGCATGAATTTCGGAGTTGTTTGTTATTTCTAATTTAAGGGGTTGTTCAAGTATAGATAACACATAATGCTATAAACAGAAAAACATTCTCTCTCTCTCTCTCTCTCTCTCTCTCTCTCTCTCTCTCTCTCTCTCTCTCTCTCGCGAACATTATCTCAAACACACTTACACTTTAGCAAACATTGTACAACACTTAATCAACTTCGGCAGTTGTAAACTTTTACTTGTTTAATACATTTGATAGTGATAGTTTTCACTATCCGAGGTTTTTTGTGTCGGAGATCATATTGTGATCAAGAGCTTTTTCCTCGTACAAATCCTTGTGTCCGTTGTTCATTACATTTCACATTTATTCATTCAATTGTCATATATACAAGCACACTACCTCACAAAATCAGATTTGGTTACATTATCCTTTGTTTGATTTTTGACCAAATCTCCTTTCACAACCAACTCCATCATCATCACCACCTCCCTGACCCCTTAACCACCAGCTCCATCCTCATCACCTCCTACCTCCCCATCACCACCAACTCTGTCATCACCATCTCCTACCACCCATTTACCACCAACATATTCTACACCACCAACTCCAACCTTACAACTTCCTACCACCCCTTCACCACCAACTCCATCATCACCACCTCCCCACACCCCTTCACCACCAATAGCTTCTACACCACCAACTCCATCCTCACCACCTTCTTCCACCCCTTCACCACAAACTCCATCATCACCACCACCCACCCAGTGGCGGACCCAATTTTTTTTATGGGTTCAAGTTTTTAAAGGTCGGTTGTCTATCGTTAAGTATTAAAAAAATGGTTTGGTTCGAGTCAGGCCGTGTAGGATCTGTTTTGACTCCCGAACTATTGCTTATGACACGTGTGACATGCGGAATCCATACACGTACGTGGACCGAACACAAGAGCGTACTACAATCTGTGATTCGATTGAATAATCTGAAAAGTTACAAGTCACGTGAATCACCTTTTGCCTTTCTCTCTCTACGTTCTCTCTCTAATGTCACAAATGACAAAAATTCCTAATGCTAAACATAACGGTTCTAATTATAGCCCATGGAATTAATGAGAGTTCTCATTAATTACCATAATGCAACCTTGCTTTTTCTATCTAAATATTACACAATAATGTCTTGTTTTCTTCTGATTTCTACTACAGACTGATTGACGGAGGCGATAGACATTACTGCACCAGCAGACTCCCCCTTGGATATTACCGCAGTCAATCTCGTAGCGTCTTGTCTTTCTCTCTCTTTCTGAGTCTTCTTGAAGCTTTATCACCTTCAGCATTCACAGACTCCCTCTTTCTTGAGCAGAATCCCCATGGATCTGTCTTTCGCTTTAGCTTCTCCCCCTTTCGTTTAGACTCTTTCTTCTGGCTCCCCTTTTCGACAAGCTTCCGTGCTTTTGGGATCAACACCTGGTTTTCCTGATACAAGATCTCCCTTGCGATGAGCTCGTCTTCAGACTCCCCCTTAGACTCGGCTATCGGGATCGTAATCTGGTACAACATCTACAAATCTCAAACATTTGTAAGTAAAAAACGTTTTGAACATCCAGGGATGATTACCTGGCTCTTTAAAAAATTTTGAATCAAGAACCTGACTCTAAAATATAATAATATGAATATATCCAGGATTACTTGACTTACTCCCCCTATCAAGTTGCTTTAAAGATTTGACGATTTAAGAATCCAAATCCCTCACAGTTAATCATCCAAGTTCAAATTAATGACCTTGGAGATCTTCAGAAACTAATTTTAATTTTTTATTTTAAGTTTCAAATTAATGAACTTGTTTATTTTCAGAAACACGATCAGCATACTTTGATTTTGAAACTCAGCTTTTAGACATCAGTTGTCGAAAATAAAGTAGAATCAAAATCTTTTTGACTTTTTCTGAATCATAAAGCAGTAAAGAAATATTTACAAACATATTTACAGACAATATTTTTGCTTGAGTTCGCATCTGAGGATCATATCAGTTTATGACAAATCACTAGCACCATTGAGCTTTATTAACACTTTAAGTTCTAAACGATTCACTTAGATTGTCAGTATACTGATCCTCTTAAATTTTCACACAAATTTCAATCGATTCGAGATACGGAATTAGTGTTTTAAGCACTTAAACTTATTCGCATGTCCCACCTCAGAATATACTCCGGTATCAAAATTCCCTAGATTTAGTCTTACGGGTGAATATACCAATTTGATATATGTACTCTGGGATAGTGCGAGACCTTGTGAGCTCAGGTATGAACTTCCGTTCAGTCAAAGAGATGAAGGCTCGACTTTAGGTGTGTTCCCTTTAGATAATCTTTTCTTCGACTGCAATTGATTCATATCTTTCGATATTTTTCAATATTTGTGCAGAGGGTAAGCCTTTAAAGCGCGTAAAGTATTATACAAGGTCTAGGCCATTGCTTCCGCAATATTAGAAGACCAGGTACAATACCCCAGATATCAAACAGTATAAAGACCTAGTATCTCAGAATCTGGCAATCTCTCAAATAAGATTTAGGGGGTTACCCATATATCCGAGAGATGTCCCCACGAGATAAGTAAGTATTTGATATTTAGGTTTATATCTCGAAAATAATCCACTAAGCGTGTAAAAACCTACTGGCATATCATCAGTGAGACCGTTTATCACATTTTATCTTTTCATTTCTTTAGCGTACTGTGATTGTCTACTGATGTACTATCATTTCCTCTTTTTACACAAAACTCTTTTTGAATTTTATCATGTTTTTGGCTTTTTCAAATTTTCTAATGTTTTTGGATTTTCTGACAACGCTTTTACTCCCCCTAAAATACAAAAAAAATTAAAGAAAATTTGACAACCCGATGCTGATAGCTTCGTCTCGCCATCAATTTTCTGCTTCACATGCTCTGTTTTGCAGAAAGAATACCCCCATGATGTACAACACATTGATATTTTACAGTTTGAAAACCGTTTTTTCAATCTTGTGAAATTAAGCATGTTTGTTCAGTTGTGAGGATTTCGGCGTAGTCACTCAATGTATTTTTGAAATTTTTGATTTTTAACAAAATTTAAAAACAAACACATTTTTTATTTTATATTTTTGACAAAATGAAAACATATTTTTGGTTTTTAAATTTTTCAGTTTTTAGGGTTTTTGAAATATGGTTTATTTATGTACAGAAATCAAACAAACTCCCTGTTTTAGTTACAGGGTTCAGCAGCCTCCTCTTCTTGTGCCAGTCTGCTCCGACACTCCTCTAGATGATTTTCAGATTTCTTGAGCACCTGCACATTCAATGTATTCAATTACTTGAACAAGTTAGCCCAGGTCTGTTTGACCTTAGGCATTTCAACACAATATGATTCATTCAATTTCAGAAAATCTTTATCATTTATTACAAATGTATTTTCATTCCGATTATCACTCACAGAAACCTTTTGTTTCTTTTCTACCCAAGTTTGTCCTTTTGAAGCACTTCTTTTATAAAAATGTGAATCATTTTGAGTATTTTGATTTTCAATAACTTTTGTTTTCCAAAACTGATTTGGTTTCGTTGTATCAACAGTTGTTTTCCAACTCTTTGTTGTTCTAAATCTGGGTGTCACTGGTTTCCATGTTTGTTGTGAGTCAGCCTTTGAAATTTTTAGCTTCCAAGTTTGCTTTGAATCAAACTTGGTTGACTTCTGATTCACAACATCGGACTTCTTTTTCTTCTCAACATCAATAGGTTTACGATTTAGACAATTTCGTGAGATGTCCAATTTGATCACATTTAAAACAAGTTCTTTTTGAAACATCTTTCACCTGTTGTTGTTGCTTTTTCTTTTGAGCATAGAACTCTTCATTAGACCGTCGTCTAAATTGGAGTTCTTTCTCTTCTTCGGAACTTGTTCCGTGAACAAAATTCATCTTTGTCTGATAATTTGAAGTTTCATTTCTTTTCCAATTGTGTTTCTTTTTATAAACCAACCCAGCCTTCATGTTTTTCTTTTTGTAACCAAGTTTGTTATAAAAAGTTTTGTGACTCTTTCCAGTAAACTTTGAAATCTCAGATTTTTCAATTTCAATCATCTTGAAAACTTTGTCAATCTTTTCTGAAATCACATTCTGAATCGGGACTTCAAGATTTGAGAATAACTTGTCTGATCCAATCATGGTATAAACCAATCCTTTTGAATCATCATTCGCATTTTTCTCAGACTTTGAGTTTTTCAGATAACTTTCATGAAAACTACCTTCATTTTCATCCTGTGATTCAGATTTACCTGTTTCAACCGACTCTTCTTTCAAAACACTTTCAACAACCTTACCTACCACCTCTGAATCACTAGAATCATCAGATTTGGAATAGGTTACGTCAATATTATCTGGCAAATGATCAACCATGTTGAAAGCTTTTTCCACCTTCTCGTCATCATAGAATGTAAATTTGTCCTCAAACGGTGGTGGAACCTGATGATATTTCGAGCCAATACCTTTCTTGTTTTGCTCAGAATCTTTACCATCCAGTTTTAGATTGAAAATGCATTCAAGAACATATGATGAAGCATGATAACTGTGTAACTTGTTGTCATCTTGTTCTAAATCAGCTACTTTACGCTTAAGTTTAGCAACATCTTCAATATAAGAGTTTACAACTTGTTGCTTGATTTCATACTGTCGCTTAAGCGTATCAGATGTTTCAGAACAATATTTCAATCTTGATTGAACAAGTTTCATTTGACTCTTCACGTCTTCATATGATTCTTTTGTTATGTGATATGAAAGTTTTATTGAATCATACTCCTTTTTCATTTCTTGAAAAGAATTTTCTTTTTGTACACATTCTTCTGTCATTTTTGAAACCTTTTCTTTCAAAATTTCATTTTCTTTTTCTAAATTCTTGCATTTTTGTGTTATCTTTTTTACAATATCTTTTAAAACTTTTTCGTTTTCTAACATTTCTTTGCATTTTTCTTTGAAAACTTTTTTGATTTTATTGAATTCTAGATCTCTTGTTCTGAATTTTTCATCTTTTTCAGTACAAGCACCGCACGTTTCCATGCATTTCTTGCACTGTTCAACAGTTTTATTTAATACTTCAGTATCAGTTTTTACCTCAGCGATTGGAACTTTGGCTTTCTCTTCCGTCTTTGTTTGATCAGCTTCATTCTTTTATTGTTCCTCACCAACTGCATCAGTACTAACATCCACTTCAATTGATCTTTCCTGCTGTTTTTCAGTAACAACTTCTTTTTCTTTCTCTTCCTTAGCTACCTTCTTCAGTTCATCCACCAAACTTTCAACATTCTTCTTCATCCTCTCTTCATCTATCTGTCTTAGACTCGCCGTCATGACATCTCTGATGATTTTATCCATCTTTTTCTCATGATGTTTTTCTTTCGCAATATTTGAATAGTACTCGCCGGATACAGGGATTACTACAAGAACGTCGTCAAACACTACTTCCTTTCAGTGGACAACAGGTTCTCCTTTGTTGTTGACATAACATTCTCGTTTTTTGTCATATCTTCCATAACTCCTTGCTTCTTCATATTCTTTCTCTATCTCTTCAATTCGATACCCAACAAGACATCTCTCTCTGTATGTCTTCTCTTTCAGAATCTATTCTTTTGTTTTCTCTTTCACAGTAGCAATGAATGCACTATGTTTATTTGTTGATACAGTTCTGCCATGTGTTGTGAACGTGTAACCGACAGCATCCTCTTCAGGAAGTACTTTACTCCAGTCATACCCTTCATCATCTTGGATCACAACACATGCTCTTGACTTCTCTTTCTCAGAATTATCTTCAATTTGTTTCAACCTTGGTGATTCCTTTCTGTTCCTGTGATAGATCGCCTTTTGATAGTAATCTTCATTAAACGGATTAGCGGTTTCTTCAACAGTAGAGTTTCTGCATTCTCTTTTGAAATGACCATTTTGCTTGCATTTGAAGCAGGTCACATTTGATTTGTCGAAGCCAGTTTTGTTGATGGTCCACAGATTGATTGTTTGCCAGTAATATCCATGAACCGCTGAGCTCGTCGAATGCAGCTTCCCAAACACCATCTCAGATCAATGAGTTACATCTCTTCTGGATCGATCTGGTCGTAATCATCCTTTGTCAGTTCAGAATTTCCAATTTTCCCAGCTACCAGATCTTCGTATGATTCCAGAATTGATCCCAGAAGACTCATTTGTTGTTTGTCGGCATTGATGCTCATTGCCAGATAATTCTTTAGCTTTAAAGCGATGTTGCAGAGAATCTCATCAGGTTCTTCAGGGTTTGATGTTGTTGATGATGAATGATATCCTGGATCGTAGCTTAATGAGCTTTTCGGTGAGTCTTTCTTCTTTTCAACACTATATGCAGTCTTTAGCGGTTCACTAACTGTCACCGAAGGTACACTACCTTTGTAGTAAAGACCAACATTCTATTGATGCGAAGAACTGCTCATCTTGCTTTGCTTTAGCAAGTCAAGCTCATGACTTTCTATCTTTTCTATCAAAACATCAAGAGTAATTGTATCAAACAACACATCGTTTTTCAAAATAAACACGAACGTTTGCCACTGATCAGCTCGTGGTAACGCTTCAATGATTTTGTCAATGATTTCTTCACGTGTTTTTGTTATTCCAAACCTATCGAGATCAATTTTAAGGTGACAAGATCTTTCAATCATTTGTCGTACAAATTCACCTTTGAGACCATCAAACAGATCAATTTCTTTTTTAAGTAAAGCTATTTTGTTCTTGTTGATTTGTTTACCCCCCCCCCTCAGCTTTAACCCGTAATGCTTCCCATACTGATTTAAATGAACCATCGTGATTAAGCAATGCGAAAATGTCATCTCTAATCGACTGTTGGATTAGAGCAATCATTCTTTGTTCATATGAGAAGTTCTTTTTGTCATCAACGGATAAGCTTTTGAGTGGAATTTCTTCGTTTTTATCTTCGACTGGTCTACTATATCCGAATTCCATGCAAAACCAGCTTTCGTGCGCATAAGCTTTGGCCAAGTTGATAAATCGTTCTTTCCACCATGTATAATCTTCAATACTGTCGAACTTTGGTGGTTTCGAATGGGTTCCGTAAAAATTATGATGATTAATGTTTTCAGTTATTACTTTTGATATGCTTTTTGGTGTGACAGTCGATGTTTCGGAAGATTCTGACGTGAACGCCTTGTAAAACGTGTCGTAGAATTCTTCAGCCATGATGCTTTCTTGTATCGAACTTTGAATTTGCTCCTCGTTTATCACCTATAAATACTCAAATAAACGATTGATCAGTTTTAAAATGAACACACACTCGGATCGGATGTATATCCGGTCGGATAGGGTCAACAAAAGTCAATCGGATGACTTTGAATCGGATCACTTGGATCGGATGAGCATTTGGATCGGATAGTGATCCGTTCGGAGAGCCCTTCGTCAAATAGCAAATGTAATGGATCAGATCACTTGTCACTTCGATCGGATCGCCCTTCGATCGAACGTAGTCAACAAAAGTCAAATGACAAATTGATCGGATGTCTTTGGATCGGATGACAATGGATCGGATGGTCCTTCGATCGAACCAGGTCAATGAGAAGTCAACTATCAAATATTACAACTCCGATCGGATGTAGTCAACCAAAGTCAAATGTCAATCCGATCGGATTGATATCAGTGGATCGGATGTAGATCCGATCGGTTTGCCGTCCGTTACTTTGCAAATAAATGAATCACTTTAATTGAACTGTTGTATTTGGATCGGATGTAGATCCGATCGAAGTGGTCAATGATTGTCAAAGGTTAATGGCTGCAGAGGATCGGATGTAGATCCGATCGAAGTGTCGTTCGGGAGCTGATAACATATGCAATCTTTTGCCTTCCGTTGATTGAACCAAACTTATCACACTTGATTTAATGATGTTAGATCACGTGATTTTTGATATTATCTTTTAAACCTTCACATGCAAATGGAATCTACTCAATTAATATGTTCACGTGATGACTAATAGGCCTTAAAATCTGACAACACATTTGAAAGGTTATTGAACAGTTGACTTATGCATAAAGGTAATAGGATCGGATGAGTCAGAGTGTAATGCAACGGATTCGCTTTGGATCAGATGTCAATCCGTTCGGATTGCCATTCGTTGATTGGACCTCAAAATGATATATGGAAGTCACATGGGCCTGACACTCTTTAATTCTTATGCAAACTGATAGCAACTTCAAAGATATCGAGACACCAACTTCAATTCTATTGGACCGTCAACTGTTGTGTATGGGCTGCTTTAAACTTTTATCATAATTGATTCATTAAAGAGTTCAAAATGCTATTGGACCAAAGAACCCACTGAGCCGACAACTTCAGTGAACCTCAAATATTATTGGGCCGTGACAATTAGTGGACTGTTACTATGAACTTTTATTGGACCTATAACAAATCAATTCAATTCACAAGAAAATATGAACAAAATAGCTGGCAAGCTTTAAATTTTACATACAACTATTATCAACTAAAATTTCTATTGGGCCGCCATGCTGTTTGTTTTTAGTGGCCGACAATCACTTTTTGATTTCTTAATACTTATTGGGCTGAGATGTAGTGTTTGTTGTAATAAATGTGCCAGACAATGACAGATATGTTCACGTGGGCTGTGGATCTAATGGTCTTTCGAACGAAAGACCTTCCGATTGGTGAACAACAATACAATATCCCTTTCGATCGGATGTAGATCCGAGAGCTGCAATTAGTATAACAAACAGTCAAAGATACTTAGGCTCGGATGGTCATCTGATTGGATGGCCATCCGAGTGGTGAACAATATCAAGAACAGCAGCAATACTCATCATTTTCAGACCAGAAAAAATCACGATTTCTCACAAACCACTTGGAATTAAGATCTGAATTTTTGTAGGCTTATAAAACAATGATTTTTGCACACAATATCCAAAAAACAGCCAATTTTATCCGTAAAAATCTCGTTAATTTTGCGTTTTTCTGTCGAAAAGTGAAGAAAATGAGTAGAGTGAGAGATTTGACAAATCTGATGTGATTTTGGCTCTGACTGATGATTTCTTGTGAAATCTTGTGTGTTTGATCCTTGCAATCGAGCTCCTGCTCTGATACCACTTGTAGGATCAGTTTTGACTCCCGAACGATTGCGTATGACACGTGTGTCGTGCGAAATCCGTACACGTGCGTGGACCGAACATAAGAACATACTACAATCTATGATTCGATTGAATAATCTGAAAAGTTACAAGTCACGTGAATCACCTTTTGCCTTTCTCTCTCTAGCTCCTATGCTCTCCACTGTCACAAATGGCAAAAGTTCCTAATGCTAAGCATAAGGGTTCTATTTATAGCCCATGGAATTAATGAGAGTTCTCATTAATTACCATAATGCCACCTTGCTTTTTCTATCTAAATATTACACAATAATGTCATGTTTTTTTCTGATTTTTGCTACAGACTGATTGACGGAGGCGATAGACATTACTGCACCAATAGGCCGGGTTGGTTAAAGCTTGTTGCGTCGGCCATGTAACAACCCACTTTTGAGAAGTCAAAGTACAAGTCAAAGTCAAAGTCAAAGGAAGAAAAGATTGCTAAATGCGATCTGTCACTCCTTGCTTAACTATTGATTGTACGTTAATGACTTGTAATCGAATCTCTTTATTTAATCGCTTTAGTTTTATTATGTGGAGTATCTATTAATAATCGAGGTTTAATTGCTGTTTAATCCCTAATCGACTTACCGCTATCGCATTCGCAACTCGAATTATGTGTTCTGGATATTGTCTTACATGTGTGTGCCATTATGTGGTACTTGTGCATGTTATGTTTATGTTGAGGTGTTTAATCGCAATCGCAATCGCAATTCTATCGCAACGCAATCTAAATCGCAAACGCTAAACGTAGGTTATTTATAGTGATTGTATGTTAGATATAGTAGTTAGGTTATTTGTGTAACTAATGGTTAATACTATCGCATCGCTCACTCGAATCGCATCGCAACGCTCAACACGCGAATCGAAACGACAGAACTCAACGCGCCCGACACCTGGATCGAGTGGCCAACCGATCGAGTGGCCATCTGATAGGATTGCCATCCGATCGGTGGCCAATCCGACACCTATGCACTTTCCACTTTTGGAAACCCTATAAATACCCTCCTGTCACATCATTTGTGATGTGACAGCTCTCCCATTCGACCAGCCGCACTCAAGCCCTCTTTTCTCTCAATTTCTCGCGATTCTTGTAAGTTTTCAACTCAAATCTTGTACTTCTATGATCTACACGCACTCCTTCATCTTTTTCACCTTTGAATCTTAACTTTTAACCGTGAAATCAACGGATTTGAGGTGTTCTAGGATGATGTCATCATGGAGTTCTTATGAACTTCAAGATTTGGCTTCATTCCACCAAGAACAACTTAGATCTGAAATATTTCAACATGAATAAACAATGATTTTGCATAGATCTAAACATTTTCAAAGATAAAAGGATTGAAAGATAGTCTTCCAACTTTCTTTCAACTCTTTTACACTCAATGCAATCAAAACCGGTAGAACCGGAGCTCGTTCTAGCCTTCTACTCTTTCTTAGTGCTGAGTTGGTTCAAGATCTAGTTTCTATCAAAGAGACAACCGATTTCGGGTTAAACAAGAACAACCGTCACGAACCAGTAAACTGTTCGGATTTGGCTGATTCCTGTTCGATCGGACGACTTAGGACGTGATGAGGTTCTGTTGCTTAATACGTTGTCAAACCGTCTCGAACAAACCACAAACTTTCAAATTGATCAAGTTCAAAACGATTGGATTCGTTAGGACGGATTGCCGTCTGATCGGATTGTCGTCCGATCGTGTGACAACCCGAACTTTCAAGGTTTGTAACGTTTAATCTTGTGATCCTAGCTTCTCGTTACTCCTCTCCATTGTGTTAACTATTTTGTGATGTTATAACTTCGTTAAACTTACACTTAAACGTATGTTAAGTTTGTTAAATAACACATTAGTGTATCTGGGCCGCACATGTAGTGGGCCTCATGCTTACACTCTAAAACTCTACACTATTCTCAATTTGTATCGGCACACAGTGTTAACCAGACCCGAACCTTCTAAACCCGGCCCACCATAGAGTTGTTTGTACTCTGGTCCAGTTTCTTTGGGAGCCCAAACAACAAATAAAAACACAAGTGGGTTCGGCCCACTTGTTCCGATCTGATGTAGGTATATGATTCCACACATTCTTTTATGAGCACAAGAAATAAAAACCCTAGCACATCCTCTCCTAATTCGCGACGGCCAGTCTTCGATCCAGAGCTTATCTCTTGTCTAATCCGTTATTTGGTTAGTATAAAATAAAATCGAAATATATGTGATGATCTTTTGATTTTGTTGTGTGAACTTTATTATAATCGATGGATGTTTTGTGATTGTGAGTGTGACATAATTGATTGTATGATGATGATTAATTGTTGGATAATGAGGTTGGCTGTTATCGATGTATGTGCATGTAGTTAGTGTGAGATCCATAATAAATTTTGATGTAACAGTAGTGGACATCTTAATCGATTTTGATGCAAATCAAGTTAAAAGGTCCAATAGATTTGTGGGCGATGAATTGATAAATTGGCTAACCTTGAATAGGTAAGTGAAGGCCCATGTGCCTTTGTAATCTTGATCTCACCAAACCATGTGCACATCCAAAACATGTTGTCAGACTAGTCAAGGTGTTAAGTCTTATCAATTGTTTTGATTTGATGAAGAAAAAAAACTATTTGTGATAGACACATGAAAGTTAGATATTGAATGATGATGATGATTGAAACTGTTGGCGTAATTGAAGTAGGGAGTAATTGTGTTAACTGAATGATTAGGTATGTGATATAGATTTACGATTAAGACTGTGCTATTATGATTCAATGTTAGGAAATTTGGAAACTAATAAGGACCCGACGAAACATGGAGTTTCGTCACATACACCTTCACGACGAAACTTAGTGTTTCATCACACACATAAAGCCAACGAAACTTAGTGTTTAGTCACACACGTAGAGCCGACGAAACAAGGTGTTTCGCCAAACACACTTTCACGACGAAACATTAATGTTTTGTCACAATTTGACTTCGACGAAACATGAGGGTTTCGTCACATATGGGCTCCGACGAAACATAGGGTGTTTCGCCGAGAGGCTTAGCATGGGCAGTAGGTTGTAATGTTATGTTAAATTGCCTGTATAATAAAGAATGAATGATGTTCACTGAAATAGTGTAGATTGATAGCTGAAGTTTAGGATGATGATATTTCTATAAACTGCCATTCATTTGATTGGGTAATTAAACGTTGAGTTTTGATGAAAAAAAATGATGATTTATTGGTTATTGTGGTTTGAAAGGTGGATTATTATTTGGAATAGCATATTGAATACTTGAATAATTAACATTAGGCACGCTCTCATGGCCGCACACTGTTATGCTTGGACTTTATAGGATGAACCGCACACCCTAATGAGGCTGGTTGTAATTGCTAGACCGCACACTATGGACTATGCCGAACACTCCCGTATCGGGTTGTAAACTAGTTGGTCCGCACACCTTGTGTTATACATTTGACTATCTAAATTATGGTTAATTATATACACCATACGTGTACTCATGTGATGTGTGAACCTTGTATGCTACTTGACTTGTAATGTATGCCAATACGTGAAATACTTGTATACGAATCTGATTAAAACTTGGTAACCATAAATAGGACGTGGTTGATCAAAACTGTTAAACAAGTAAATTATCTGCCGAGCAAACCGAGGTGAGTTCACACTTTTATAAGGCATGGGATTCCCGGTGGGTTGGGAATGGGTTAAGAAGCTAAAACGAAACCTACATATTCACCTCTAACAGAATATGTACCTTCTTTCTCGGTTAGGAAGGACGACTACATTTAACCTGCGTATTCTCGATTAGGTAGAGTACGTACCTTCGTTCTCGGTTGGGAAGGACGACTACGTTTAACCTGCATATTCTTGGTTGGGTAGAGTACGTAACTCCGTCCTCGGTTGGGAAGGACGACAACCTATAAGTGGTTTATAACATGGGGTAGCCCCCACTGGATATGGTTTGGGAAACAAGAACTGATAAACTACTGGTTTTCGAAAGAACTTATGGTTTTTGGAACAACTTTAAAATGGGCAACCAACTGTGAACTCGCCCAACTTTGTTGTTGATTCGTTGTTACTTGCCTTGCAGGCCTTTAGGTGCATATTGATGGAACTTGCTGTCTGGGAGGCTGGAGTGGTCATAGGTCGAGATACATGGAATCACAACACAAGACTAATGGTTTTTTTTACATGTGGTTTGTAAACACTTAACGAATGAATTATGCTTCCGCTGTATACTGTGAATTATTTGTAACGTTGTAACACTTAATGTTAATAAATGAAAGTTTTATTTAAATATACCTATGAGTTCAATATGATTGGTAGCTAGATCCTGGTCAGTCACCCCTCCTGCGGTGATACTCCGCTTGTGGATTTTGGGGGTGTTGATGCACAAAATGTCTGTTGACTTCATCTACATCAAGTCTTAGGTCAAGATATATCAAGATTGGAACTTGAAAGTCAAGATTAGGTTTTATATTGTTAATTTCGCTTTTGTGAACATAGGTTAGAGGTGATTCCGCTTTTATGTACACTAGGGATTTCGCTTATATGTCACTTAGTGATTTCGCTTATATGTCACTTAGTGATTCCGCTTTTGTGTCACTGACATATAAGCGAAATCAGAACAAGTATAAATACCCTCACAAGTGACTTCATTATGTACGTATGAGCGAGACTAGGTCATTGCTTGTGTAACCGAACTCTGTCAAATTGAACTCAGAAGGCAATAAACGTGAAGGAATTGAATAGGAAAGCTGTTGTAACTTCATTTATGTTGATTCCGCCTTCATACATGAAGATGAACTTTCTCAACTGACGTTTTAGGGTCAAACAACGGTCCAACAAGTGGTATCAGAGCTTCAGGACGAGGAGTTCATACTACTACAGTTGAATCTACAAAAATCTTTCACTTCTACTCACTTTCGCTCATACTTTTTATGTTTGAACTGGTTCCTACGGTTAAAATTGTCTAAAATTCAAGTATAACGTGTAAAACCTACTAATAACAAACCCTAGAAAGTTTCAGGTTGAAATACGGACTAAAACATGGTGAAAACTAGTTAAAACCTGATTCCGCTTTTTCGGACATCGAGAGATATTCGCCTGATTTCGCTCATTCGGACAAGTCTGATTTCGCTTATTTGAACATACCTGATTTCGCTTATTCGGACACTTGATTTCGCTTTTACGGACATTGAGTGATTTCACTCTTACGGACATAAATTGGGTGATTTCGCTCATAGTGACATTCTTGATTCCACTTATTCGTACAATTGTGATTCCACTTATTCGTACAATTGTGATTCCACTTATTCGTACAATTGTGATTCCACTTATTCATACAATGCTATTCCACTTATCTGTCACATTGCTATTCCACTTATTTGTCACAGTTTAAAAAAAAAAAATTTCAAAAATTTTACTAAGTGTTGGCTGATTCTTGAAGGTACACTCAAGATGGATGATATTTTCTTGAACCCGTTCAGCGACATGTACGCATTCGCTGGAGATTCCGGAAACGATGATTCTTCGTCTAGCAATACGAATAAGAATACGCCAAAAGAGAAGAAAAAGGAAGCTTGGGAATCGGAAAGTGCATTCGGAACGTTCAATAAACCTCCAAAGTTAATGGCTATCGAGGAATACAGTCGGTGGTCAAGAAAGTTTGAAGATTGGTTGATGGCATTCGCATTTCCCAGTTGGAAGAGTTTGAAAAACGGTTATGCCAATGGAAACAAAAATGGTGAAACTTTAAGAGCAGCTGAGGAGATTGATTCATTTGTAGCTGAACAAAAATGTGTGGCATTGTTATTTTAGTCCGTCCGGGAAGACATTATTGCTTTGATCGATTATTCAAATGCAAAAGATCTTTGGGAAAAGCTAGAAAAGAAATGTATAGGTAGTGAAGAAATCAAGAAAAACAAAAAGAAACTACTTAAGAAAGAGTTTGATATGTTTGGGTGTTTAAAGAACGAGTCAGTTTGTAAAATGATAGAAAGGTTTGGTCATCTGAAGCTGGAATTAGTAAGACATGATATCAGAATTCCTGAAGAAGATCTTATCGACAAATTGTTTGATTCGTTGCCTGACGAGATGGATTGGAGATATTATGCGCTGATGCTGAAGAATACCATCAAAGCACCAGAAAAGTTGACATTAGATTTGCTGATTGAGAAACTCGAGAGTCACGAGTTGGAACTGAAGAAGACATACAAAGTTAATCACTCATCTTACCAGCAGAATTTGGATTTGTATTATCCAAAGAGCATGATGCCAAAAGCAACTTCTCCAAAGACTGCATTTTCTGCTGAGAATGTATCCACAGCAAGCAAAGAAAGTCAAAGTGGTCAAAGTAGTGGAAGTCACAGTGGTTATCACAGTGGATCTTCATCATCTGCAAGTCATTCTGATGCAAAGAATCGTTTTCAATGCAACATTGCAATAGACTTAAAGAATGCTCAGAATTTTGATGAGGATTCGGCCAAACAGCAGATGATCTTCCTAGCGTCGGTGTTGGAATCGTATGAAGGGTTAGTAGCTGGGAAGATAGGCAACACCAATCTGACGAAAGAAGATTATGATCAGATTGATCCTGAGGAAATGGAGCTGATCGATATTCGTTGGGCTATGGCAAGTGCTGTTCGTCGAGCACAGCGTTTCATGGAAATTACCGGCAGGAAGACAATTGGTGGTCCATCTACCAAATTGGGATTCGATAAATCCAAGGTGACATGCTTCAAGTGTAAGCAGAAAGGTCACTTCAAGCGAGAATGCAGAAATTATTATGCTGATGAGTCGGAGAATCCTTTCAGAGATGATTACTACAAGAAGGCAATTTATCATCAGAATAAATCCGAGCCGCCTAGATTGAAGCAGGTTGAAGATAACAAAGAGAAATCTAGAGCTCTTGCGGTGATTTATGATGACGAAGGGTATGATTGGAGTCAAGAGGTTCTACCAGAAGAAGATGCGGTTGGTTACGCATTCATGGCGAAAAACAACGACCTTATTCCGTGGAAAGACGATAGAACTGAAGAGCAGAAATATCAATACAGAAAAATGATTGCTGAAAACAAAATAATTAGAATATCTCGTATCTTTCTGGAAGCGAGGAGAGCAAATAGATGTGATCCGGACAGAGAGTGTTATCTTGATGAATATGGAAATATTGCGATCGATGACAAAACGCTTGATATCGAAGACATAATCCAGCAGTACAAAGAAGAGGATGAGTACTGGCAGAATAAATGGTGGGGAACTGGAGACGAGAAAGAGAAAGAAGAGAAAGAGAAAAAGGAGAAAGAAGAGCAGGAAAAATCAAAGAAAGTTGATACTGGAGTTATTGACACAACGCAGGAGTTGAATGCTAAGAATCTGGGAAAAATGGCTGACAAAGTGCTGGCTGCTAAGGCACTTGAGGTAGACTCTAACTCCGTGTCTGAGTCAAAAAGCCAGGACAGTTCAAACGTGTCAACAAATGCGTCAGGTAAGAAAATCGATGGAAATGCTGATTGCAAAAATTGCAACAAAGAGTGCAAATTTTGTAGCACAGTCACGTATCTCAACGGTAAGAAAGTTGATGATCTGACAGCAAAGGTCAGAAGCGTTGAGAATCAGATTCTTGATCGTGACAAAACAGTTAAAGCTTCAACTGAACGGATAAGAGAATTAACTAGCCAAATTGAAAATGATAAAATTAATCATGACAAAATTAAACAAGAAAATGAAAAATTGATTCTTGAAAACCGTCAGATTTCTAAAAAGTTTGAAAAATTAAAAAGCACATTGAAAGATAGTGATGATCGAAATGGTAAAAGTTTTAAAGAAAATGAACATCTAAAAGCAGTGCTTAGAGTAAAGGAAGAATCAATCAACCAACAACTGGATGAAATCGCTAAACTGAAACTTAAATTTCAAGAGGCTGAAATTGAAAATGAGCGAATCCAGTTGAAGCTTAACAGTTACAGCTCCGCAAGCTTTGTTTTGCAACACATTATTCCCACACCCATCGGGAAACACAAAGCAGGCGAAGATGTGTATTGTTGTTGGTGCACTTATGTCTGCACTTTGTCTGTATTCGGTCACAATGTAAAACGATGTCTTTGTTAGTCTGTAAGTTTGACCAAGTCAACCATCCTCCTGGTTTGACTTGGCCAAACAGTCAACATTATGTTTGTAATGTGTTTGGTTCGAAGGATGGTCATCGAAGGATCACTTATATCCTTCGATGATGATGAGCTCGAAGGATAGCCTTCGATGGATGGACCACGAAAGATCACATCTTTCGAGGTACATGTTGGTCATTCGAGCTGTTCCTGGTCGAAAGATGATCTTTCGACCGGTGTGCATGATCCTTCGACCAGACATGCTGTTTTGGGTATAAATACCCGTGTGTTGTGTTCACTTCGATAGGTTGGACATTAGAGAGCAGAGAACACACACACACACTAGAGAGAGTTTATAGAGCTGATCTGTAAACATTGTGCTGTAACTGGACCTTTTATACGTTTAATACAAGTGGTGTTAATCGTTGAACTTTGCGTGTCGTGTTATTGCGTGTTCTATCTCGGTTTGCTATTTCGGTTGGATTCCGCACAACCGAAGTGGTTCGTATACAAGGATTAGGCGACTAGATCCTCCCCTAGCCGGACCTACAAGTGGTATCAGAGCCTTGGCTCTTCTCCTTGTTAAAACCGAGTGCTTTCGGGTGTTTCTCGGGTTTTAAAGTTCATATTTTTCTGGAAATATTGCTGTTTTTGCTGTTTGTTCTTATAAAAACCTTGTCACATTTCATTATCACATGTTAAAAATGGGTTTTTAGTGAAGTTTCAAGCAAAAACGGGTTTCGGTTTGTTGTCGGTTTGCAGAAATATTCATATTTCTGGGTTTGTTCTTCTTATCTTCAACCGATATTCAAGTGTTCTTCATTATATTACACCTTTTGATCTTTAAAATTTGAATATTAAACTTGTTTGTGTGTTGGGAGTTGTGTTTTGATTAAAATATTGGACATCATTACCTGGTTGGTGAAAAACCTGCATGTTCAGACCTGAAGATATGGTCTGAACATACTTTCTGCCGAAAGTTCTCACCAACCCGTCAACTTTTCACCAAACTGTCCGATTTGTCAACTGTGTCAGAGCTAGTTCGAAAGATATCCTTCGAAGTCGAAAGGTCATCTTTCGACCAAAGGAGGTTCGACAGATAGTTATCCTTCGAGCATCCTTCGAAGTGTGAAACTTATCTTTCGTTCCAAGGAATATTTTCGAAACATATATCTTTCGGTCCACTGCTCACTTTCGAAAGACTAGGATCCTTCGTTTGGAGAGTCTTTCGAAGTCATCTTTCGTGTGTATCTTTCGGTCTACAATACTTTTTCGAAGGATAAGGATCCTTCGGTTGGAGAATCCTTCGAAAACATTGCTCGAAACTCAACAGAGATCTATCGAACCCTGTTGATCCTTCGAACAGGTGTGGATCTTTCGATCACCAGTCTGTTTGTGCTTAACAGTTTGTGTTTTTCAAGTGTCTTTCGACAGGTATCCTTCGGCTGATTAAGAATGAATCCAAGGTGGAATACTTTGGTAAATACAGATATGTATTTTGGTACTCCGTCATCTTCCGCACCGGTATCTTCACAAGCTAATGCAATTTCTACCGGTCAATGGGCATTTGTATCAAATCAAGTTCCAAGTGTTCAAAGCATTCTTTTAAGCGAAAGCGAAACTGGAAGTTTGAATAGACCTCCAAAGTTGATGCATTTATATGAATATCCAGGATGGATTGATAGATTTCATACATACGTTCTTGGCCAAAATACAGAATTGTGGTTGCGGTTTATTACTGATTTCGATCAAACAATAGAGGTTGCCGCATCATCTGCTGCTACGTTTGCAGATCTCACGGAAGATCAGAAGAAAGTCTATGATCTAGAAAAGAAGGCATACGCCATTCTCACTCAGGCCTTAAGTAAAGATATCTATCATCAATTCGTCAGTTACAAGACGACAAAGAGGTTGTGGGACGCGTTGAAAACAAGGGGCGTAGGAAATGAAGCAACACGTCAGTTGAGAAAAGAGTTGCTGAAGAAAGAGTTTGATGGTTTTACGTGTATGGAAAATGAGTCGTTGGGTGATTTGACAAGTCGATTTAATCACTTGTTGACTGAATTGACAAATTTTGGAGTTGTTACAACTCCTGTAGAGATTGTGAAGAGGTTTGCAGATGCATTGCCACCTCAGTGGAATACATTCTTGGAAATCATGAAGTACAATGGTACTTTAGCTACAACGAGCTTCAACGACTTTGTTCAAATTCTAGAAAACAAGAATCAGGAAGAAACTCTGAAGGCAAAAAGAATTCCCGTGCCTCAAAATCCTGAAATGTATTTTGGAACCTCTAGCACCTCTACAAAACCCTCTTCGCATGCTCCAATTCAGACAGCATTTGTGACTAGCACTGACATGTATGGCAATACTATCCAAGTGCCGGTTCCTCCAAAGACAGACATGTATGGAAATCTGCTGGAACCAGTCCCTCAATCAGCACCACAACAGCAACGACCTCTCAGACCAACTGATATGTTCGGAAATCCTTTACCAACAACAGATATGTATGGGAATCCACTTCCTCCTCCTCCTGTTCAATCTACCGTACCAACAGACATGTACGGGAATCCACTTCCTCCTCAACAGCAAGCATGCTATGGAAGTACATCATCTGCTGGTCAGCAATCAAAGCCAAATACAGTACGGCTCGACACCTCAAGCTTTTCTAAAGTTAGTGTGGAAGTAGCAAAGGAACACATGGAGCTGCTAAACACTGTGGTGAGCGCATACTGTGGTTTAGTAGAAGGTCAGATTGGCAACATTAATCTGACTCAAGAAGACTATCAGCAGATAGACAAGGAAGAGATGGAAATGATGGATATTAAGTGGGCCTTTGCCAGTGCTGTTAGGCGAGCAAAGGATTTCATGGAGAGAACGGGCCGAACCAGCTTGGAAAGCAAGAAAGACACCAAGTATGGGTTCGATAAACAAGCGGTTAAATGCTTCAACTGTGGTGAACGTGGCCATTTCAAGCGTGAATGTACAAGGCCATCTCAACATGGGAACCAGAATCCCTTCAGAGGTCAAGGCAACCAGCAGAACCAGAACAGGAACAATGTTCGTACGCTGGTACCTGTCAACAACCAAAGCCAAGCAGGACCATCAAATGCCAACCAGGCACTTGTGGTTCAAGTAGATGAAGGTTGTGACTGGTCACTACAGTTGGGAAATGATGCTCCGGATGGAACGGCGTGTTTTGCTGAGATTGTCAAGGATCTTAATCACACCAGTGGTGGAGAATCTTCCGCCAATGGTGGTGACTCCTCTGAGGATGAAGACTCTTCTGGTTACAGCAGAAGTTCGGATGAAGAATCCTCGAGCTCAGGTGATGATCATGTGGTTGAGACATCAAATGCGTCAATCGATGCAAATATTGATGAGCTGTTGGAAGAAACTGCAGCAGGAATTCAAAGAAGATCTATCTTGGTGGATCAAGCTGCTTATTCTTCGTCTTCTCTCCATTCAGCCTTTATGGCGAATGTCGACAGTTCATCAAGTCAGGTATGTGTCGATGAACCCACTTCTGTTAGCTGGGATAATTGTGATAGATTGCTTGCTAGATGTGCTGAGTTGGAAGCAAACATGTCTGAGTTGCAAGGCAAACACGATGCTTTACAAGCTAGTTTGTTTGAATTGCAAGACAAACATGTTTCTGTGAATGATAGGTGGTGTGAATTGCAAAGCAAGCATGAGTCTTTGCAAGAGAAATATGATGTGACATTTATTCATAATCAGAAATTGACAGTTGATATTTCAAAGTGCACTGAAGCCAATATGTTTTATGAAAACCATGAAAAGAATTATAAATCAATGATTGAAACATTGAAGAAAGATAAAACAGAGCTGACTAAAATGGTTTCCAGAAAACAAACTGACATTAATTTGTATATCACTCGTCTTGAGGTGATGCAAAAAGAAATGGCTTGTGTTAAAACAGAAAGTGAGGCGATCCGACTCAAGTTAGACAGTTATTTGAGTTCTAGCTATGTGTTGGATCACATCATTGATGTTCAGAAAGAGAAAAAGGATGTCACATGCATAGGTTACAAGAAATGTCCACCACCCGTGAGAAACAATTTTGATGCCTTGCCTGATGAGGAGTACAGAACTCACTTTGAACCATCTGTTCCTCTAGATGTTAATGAATTTGCAGCAGGACTCGGATACAAGAAAGATGTATCGTCAGATTCAGATGTGTCAGCAGATACTTTTGTAACTGCTGAACAGAATCAGGATCCTCCAGTTGTTGTTGAGGATGCTGATTCTTCTGATGATGAGTCTGATGATACTGATTCGGAAAAGTCTGATGCAGTAATCAAAGAAGAGGACATACCTCTTGAGAATCATATCCTATGTGATCCTCCCACAAAACCTGCTAAGACTGTTCCAACCGAGTCCACATCAGCAAAAGAGTCGGAGAGTGTGGATTTGCTGTACACTCTTGTTGGTGATGATAAAATCTATTCAGACAAAGATTTTCCTATTAAAAATGTTAATCAATCTTTAATCAGTAAAGTCTTTGAAAATTCTACAAGTAAGTTTTTGGGAAAGACAGGACCACATGTTACAGTCACACAGTGTCCTCCTATCCCAAAGGCTGAAGTCAGAAAACAATTTGGGAATAAGAAATTACCAACAGTGCAAACCCAGCAAAATCATACCAAACCCAAGGGTAAGGCACCGACTCAAAGTCAAAAGAAGCCGAATCAGAAGAAGAAGAAGAATGTGAACTTTGTGAAATCGAAGGGAACGGACAAAATTGCAAAGTTTGAAAATCAATCTAATTTAGATTTTGTCCAAAAAGCAACTGTGATGAAAAGGAATGAACAAAGTTGTTCAAAACCTAGTACCTCGGGATCACAAAGTTCATCATCGGCAAGACGACCACATGATACTTCGGGGTTTGTTGAACGAAGATCATGTTTTGAATGTGGAACAATTGGGCATGTCATTCGAAATTGCCCGTATCTTCATAAGTTAAAAGGAAAAGATGATGATCCCCGTGGCCCAACTGACCGCAGGCAATCTGTTTCTGTAAAGCAAGATCCTCGACTCATAAGAGAAAGGGAAAAGAAACAGAAACGCCAACAGGTCAAGAAAATTGAAAAGGCGATTAAAAATGATGTGGTTCAAAAGCCATCTGTTTCAGTTAAACCAGATATTTCAAAGTTTTCAAAAACTTCAAACAATCAAACTGGCAAAACTCAACAGACCTGGAAACCAAAAACGGTTACTGAATTAGGGGGACCATCAAAATTTCCGAATCATCAAAGAGTGGAAGTTATTGTTGTTGATAAGAATGGAAGACCCAAGACCACAATGGCTTGGGTCCCCATCTCCAACTAATCATTTGAGTTCATGTGCAGGGTGTTCCAGGAGGAACTATCAGTAGTCATTGGATTGTTGATAGTGGGGCATCCAGGCACATGACAGGCGACATGAAGCTTCTCTACGACGTTAAATCTATTAGAGGAGGTTATGTTGCTTTTGCTGGAGATAAGGGCGGATACATTACGGGTGAAGGAATGATTTCCAACGGGGTTGTTAGCTTTGACAAGATCAACTTTGTGCAACAACTTGATCACAATCTTCTTAGTGTTTCTCAAATTTGTGACAAGCAGTTCTCAGTACACTTTGATGCTAATGGATGTTATGTGCTGAAACCCGGCTTCAAAATTCCGAAAGAATGGATTCTCTTGTCGGCTCCAAGGATAAATGATCTGTATGTCCTTGATATGAGCCAAGCTATCACAACGTCTGCACAAGCAACATGTTTCGTTTCCAAAGCCACAGAAAAAGACACAATCTCTTGGCACAGACGAATGGGTCACATTCACTTACGCAAAATGAATCATTTGGTGTCAAATGAATTGGTGAATGGTGTTCCTCTTAAAAATTTCCATCTTCAAGACGTCTGTGTTTCGTGCCAAAAAGGAAAACAAACGAAGAAGCGACACCCGACAAAGAAAGTCAACACGGTGGCTGTTCCTCTTGAACGTTTGCACATGGATTTGTTCGGTCCTGTCAAACACAAAAGC